>JAQFYM010003147.1:0-19774 GCA_034694785.1 Agrenia bidenticulata | reverse complement strand
AAAAAAATAAAAATTAAAAATAAAAAATGAAAAATGAAAAATTAAAAATGCAAAATGAAAAATGAAAAATGAAAAATAAAAAATAAAAAAAATGAAAAATGAAAAATGAAAAATGAATAATGGAAAATGAAAAATGAAAAATGAAAAATGAAAAATGAAAAATGAAAAATGAAAAATGAAAAATGAAAAATTTAAAAAATAATAAAATAAAATAATAAAAAATAACAAAGAAAAAAATGTAAGAAAATAAAAGCTTAAAAAATTAAAAAAATTAGGGCATATTGGTAAAAACGTTTTTAAAAATATATAAAAGATAAAAAAAAGTTTCAATAGTGTTTTTTCTTTTTTCGCGTTTTTTTTTGTTTTTTTTAAATTTTGTTAACTTTTTATCTTTATTTTAATTTTTTTAATTTTCTTTCATTTTGTAGTATTTTTATACCTTTTACACTCTTTTTGTACTTTCTTTACATTTTTTAAATTTTTAAAATTGTTTTAAAATTATACAAAAACTAATTTTTAATTTTCTATATAATTTGTGCATTTTATACCATTAAATTGTATAAAATTGTATCATTTTATAACTTTTGCCTCCCTTAACGACAAAAACAACATATATGTGCGATTTTTTACCGCCGGAATTTCAGAAAACACATACACGCGCAATTTTGATATTTCAAACTGGCGTAAACACAAGTATGTGCTTTTTATGATGCCGGTTTGCCAGAAAACACATTATTGGTAATTGTTGCCGCCGGATTGGCCATAAAAACATATATGTGCAGCTTTTTGCTGGATTGGAAAAAAAACACATACATGTACGATTTTTTTTTTTAGCGTAAAAACACATATATAGCGATTTTTTTATTGTCGGATTGGAGAAAACATATATATGAGGTATTTAGTTTTTTGTTTCGGATTAACGGAAAAAAAATAACAAACGGGTTTTTTTGTCGAATTGGCATCAAAGAACATACGTAAATGGTGTTATTTTCATTTCTAAAAACCAATATATGACCAGATAAACAATTTTTTCTTATATTTCATATAATCGTTGTCGATGTGAAAAGCATTGTAAAAAACGAAAAAACAATGACGCCAACAATTATATTTTGTTTTTTTGGTTTTGTATTTATATATATTTTACTTCTTTATACCAAAATAAAAATATAATAGAAAGGATTAAAAAAAACAGCAAAAAATATTCTAGATTGTTTATAACTACTTTTAATACACCAAATAGGAGCGAAATTGTAGTTATTACCAAAAAAAATCCATATAAGCAACATGTAAATTACTTTCCCGGTATTTTTCGTATTAACTTAATGATATAACATAGCGCGTATAAAAAAGGCCCTAATTTAATGTCAACAACCACTTTTAAGCATAGTTTCTAGTAATTTTTAAAATATTATTACGCCATTTCTCAACAATAAGTTTACAAAAATGCAAAGACATATACTAGCAAATCGGCAGCCCGGACAAAAAAAGCAAATAAAAAAGAATAAAATTTATGACTTGTTTTCTTGTCTAAAAATCAAGAACATAGTCTTTAAAATAAAATTATTGTTTATTTCATGGGATTATGAATATAAACATAAAAATTCAAACCCGCGGGCGTAAAAGAGCACAAAGTTAAAAACAACAACAGTAATTAAGCATATTATATTTAAAATTATTAAAAATTCATGCTCATTTCACAATAAAAAAATACAGAAATACATATAAATATACTAGAACATTCTTAGGTCCGTTGACAAACTGTAAATAAAACAAATAGAGGGATGTATTAACGTTTTATATGCCAAACTGCTTTATATATCCTCGAAAATAAAATAATTAATCACCCGTGGGATTATTCATATACACATAATGATGCAAAAAAGTGGGTGTAAAAAAGAACTAATTTGATAGCAACAACACTAAATAAGCATATAGTTTATTAAATTGTTTTCATTTCAATCTTCATTTCACAACAATAAAAATATAAAAATGCATTGAAACATACTAAAAAAACATATAGCGATTTACCAGAAGCAAAAATCAACAGGATTGAATGATCTATCTCATTTTTTCATGCCAAAATGCATTATATATCCTCGGGAATAAAATTATTATTCACCCTTGGGATTATTCATATAAACATAATGATGTAACCAAAAGGGTGTTAACGAGCACTAATTGAATATCAACAACAATAATAAAGCATATTACTTAAAATTATTTCATATTATATGCTTATTTAAAAATAATAAAAAATACAAAAATCATAAAAATATAATAGAACATTCTTAGGTTGGACAAAAAACAGCAAATATAACAGAATAGAGGGATGTATGAACGTTTTATATGCCAAAATGCTTTATATATCTTCGAAAATAAAAATATTAATCAGTCTTGCGATTATTCATATATACATAATGATGCAAAAAAGTGGCTGTAAAAGAGAACTAATTTAATAGCAACAACAAAGATTAAGCATATTATTTTTTAAATTATTGCATATTTCATGCGTATTTCAAAATAATAAAAAATATAAAAATGCATAGAAATATAGTAGCAAATTCTTAGGTCTGTTGAAAAAAAGCAAATAAAACAAAATAGAGGATTTAGTTTCATTTTTTTCCGAAATCTGTATATATCCTCAAAAATAAAATTATTAATCACCCTTGATTATTCATGGACACATAATGATGCAAAAAATTGGGTGTAAAAGAGCACTAATTTATTGGCATCAACAATAATTAAGCATAATATTTTTCAATTATTTTTATTTCATCCTCATTTTACAACAATAAAAATATAAAAATGCATCGAAACATACTAAAAAAAAACTATAGCGATTTACCAGAAGCAAAATCAACAGGATAGAGAGATCTATTTCATTTTTTAATGCCAAAATGCATTATATATCCTCGAAAATAAAATTATTATTCACCCTTGGGATTATTCATATAAACATAATGATGTAAACAAAAGGGTGTAAAAGAGCACTAATTGAATATCAACAACAATAATAAAGCATATTATTTTTAAAATTATTGTATATTATATGCTTATTTCAAAATAAATAAAATATAAAAATCAAAAAAATATAATAGAACATTCTTAGGTTTAACAAAAAACAGCAAATAAAACAGAATAGAGGGATGTATAAACGTTTTATATGCCAACTTGCTCAATATATCCTCGAAAATAAAATTATAATTCACATTGCGATTATACAAATATAAAAAATGATGCAAAAAAGTAGCCGTAAAAGAGCACTAATTTATTAGCAACAACAATACTAAAGCATATTATTTTTAAAATTATATCATATTTCATGCTTATTTCAAATAATAAAAAATATAAAAATGCATAGAAATAAACTAGAAAATTCTTAGGTCAGTTGACTAACAGCAAATAAAACAGAATAGAGGGATGTATAAACGTTTTATATTCCAAAATCCTGTATATATCCTCAAAAATAAAATTATTAATCCCCCTTGGGATTATTCATGTACACATAATGACGCAAAAAAGTGGGTGTAAAAGAGCACGTATTTGATAGCAACAACAATAATTAAGCATATTATTTTTTAAATTATTTTTATTGTAATCTTCATTTCACAACAATAAAAATATAAAAATGCATCGAAACATACTAAAAATAACTATAGCGATTGCACAGAAGCGCAAATCAACAGGATTGAGAGATCTATTTCATTTTTTCCTGCCAAAATGCATTATATATCCTCGAAAATAAAATTATTATTCACCCTTGGGATTAAGTATATAAACATAATGATGTAAACAAAAGGGCGTAAAAGAGCACTAATTGAATATCAACAACAATAATAAAGGATATAATTTTTAAAATTATTTCATATTTCATGCTTATTTCAAAAGAATAAAAAAAATAAAAATGCATCGAAACATACAAAAAATAACTATAGAGATTTAAAAACAGCAAAAAAAACAGGATTGAGTGATCTATTTTATTTTTATATCAAAAATCCTGTATATATCCTCAAAAATAAAATTATTAATATCCTTGGGATTATATATATAAACACATAATGATTTCAAAATTGATAGTAAAAGAGCACTAATATGATGTCAACGACGACAATTTAGCATATTATTTTTTTTGTAAATCAATTTTATTTATATGCTCATGATCCTAGGAAAAAAAGACCAAAATAAAAGGGCCGAAAATAAAAGGATCGAAAATAAAAAGAGCCGAAATTTTAATAGGCCGAAAACAACAGATCATAAACTAAAAAAACGTAAAATTAAATGTTCCAAAATTATTTACACCGAAAACGAAATTGGTAATAAAAATAAGGGTTTACATTTTTTTGGCCTTAATAATTAAAATACCTTTTGATTTTCGCTCTTTTAGTTTTGGATTGTTTTGTTTCATCCTTTTTGAATTCTATCTTATTCAAATTTCACCCCATTTAAATTTCGGCTTATTTTTATTTTCGGCCCTTATATTTCGGCTCTTTTATCCGGGGATCATGAGCATATAAATAAAAAAGATTTACGAAAAAAAATATACTAAATTTTGCTGTTGACGCTTTACTAGTGCTCTTTTACACCCACATTTTTGCGCCATAATGTATAATTAAATAAGCCCAGGGTGAGTAATAATTTTATTTTTGAGGATATATACAGTATTTTGAAAAAAAAAAAAAATCCACTATTTTGTTTTGTTGCTAATGGTATATCACTATAGTTATTTTGAGTATGTTTCAATGCATTTTTATATTTTTATTGTTGCTAAATATGCATTGATTTTAAAAAATATTATACGATAAAATGCTAGATTATTGTTGTTGGTATCATATTTGTGCGCTTTTACTATCAATTTTAACATCACTATGTAATTATGGGTATTCCCAAGGGGTTTATTTTAATTTTTTTGCGAGGATGTATACAGGATTTTTGGAATTAGATCGAAATCTATCCTCCATTATATTTTTTGTGTTGGTAAATCCCTTTAGTTATTTTTAGTATGTTCAATGCATTTTTATATTTTTATTCTTGTGAAATAGGCATGAAGAAAAAAACAATTAAAAATCTTCTTGCTATTTTTTGTTGCTGACATCATATATGTGCTTTTTTACATAAACTATATAAATCATTATGTGAATATGAAAATACCTGGAGAGTAATTTTTATTTTATTTTTTAAAATATAAATTTGTTTTTATAAATAACTTGCAATCTGCCTGAGATGCCGCATTAAAACGTATTAATGACGACAGGATTATTGTTTTTGAATTTTTTTTACCTAATATTTTATTGTAGGTGAAAATAAGAAAATATATAGGAATTATACAAAAAAATGCTTAAATTTGTTTTTGACGGTATAGATCGACTTCTTTTACAACAGTCTTTTAGATTGTTATGATAGTTTGTATTTAAAAAAAAATTATTTAATTAGATAACCATCGGTTTTAATAAGCAAAAAATTACCATTTGTGTATTAATTTTCTGCCAATCCGAACTAACAAAAATCGCTAGAAATATGTTTTACTTATAATCCGAAACAAAAAATCCGCACATATATTTGTTTAGTGCCGATTCGACATAAAAAAAATGCTATATATGTGTTTTACCGCCAAAAATAAAATAAAAAGCGCAATTGTTTTTTCCAATGCGGCAATATTGTACCATACATATGTTTATTTTGTCAAACGGGCGCAAAAAATGCTTTATATGTACTTTTCGTTAAAAAAGAAAATGAAGTACGTTTATAAATATGTTTTATGTTAATCTGGTATAAAAAAACGCACATATATGTGTTTTCGTGGTTATCAATAAATTGCAAAATCCACTTGAGTGCGTTTTCGTCTCTAGACGTTGTAAAAAATAAAAAATAGACACAACACTTTTTATTAACATCTTTTACATAATTTATTTAATTTTGTATTGTTTCTTTATAAATTAATCATTAAGCCCGTTAGATCATATTTCCATAATATTTATTGTAATGGAAAAGGAATTTTGAAATTTTAAATAAGAGCCCTATCCCTTGTTGATTTTTCTTTTTACACCCCTAAAATGACCACCAATACTAGAAAAAGATAAGTCTCAAACAGCAGAATGCACATCTAATACATTAATTACATCTGACGTAGATATACCCGAACAAAAAACTCCTAAAGCAAAAAAGCAACAAAAATCAGAAAAGACGGTGGAATTATACAATCTGAAGAATGGGGTGTGCCACTTCATAGGTTGCAACCAAAGGAGTTTACAGGTACGAAAAAGTACAAGATATCAGTAAAGAACCACAATATAAAAGCTACCTTAGATTATTTTTTTGATAACGAGTTTATTAATTGGATATACTTACAATCTCTAAAATCATTGAAGAAACATAGCCCTGAAGATTATGAAGACTTACTTTTCACTTTATTAGATCTGAATGCCTATTTTGTTCTTTTTCACTATCTAGGAATGCAGAGATTACCGGAAGTCAAGTTGCTTTGGAAGAAAAGCAACATATATTTCTATAATAATACAATCGCAAGTTTATTATCATATATAAATATAAAAAAAATAATTATGCCTAACATGTATTTCTAAAAATGATTATACGACCAAATCAGTAAATAATGAACCATTTATATGTGAATATTTGAATAAAAAAATGAATGATGTTATTTCATCTGGCGAAAATATATCCATCGACGAAGCAACAATACCATATAAAGGACGAGCCAGTTTCAAGGTGTATAATCCGTGTAAGCCGCACAAATGGGGACTCAAATTATATGATCTTGCTGAATCAGAGAGTGGCCTTCTGCTAAATATGCGCCTGTGTTCCCAAAAATCAACTTTGAATGATACCAAAAACCAGCTGTAGAAAAATCATATATGAAAATGGCACAAATTATACAGGGATAAATTATATAATAGCTTCACTACGGCAAAAAATCTTCTATCGAGTCAAATCCAGTGTTGTGGTACGTTGCGTAATAATAGAGGTGACCCAAAAAATTTAGAAATTCTGAAAAAAAGTGCCTAAAAAAACGAGATATTGATTTCACAGAAAGAAGAAGTAAATGTTGCTGTTTGGGTGGACAAGAAACCAGTCGCAATGATTTCCACATTTCATAATGACGAAAAAGTAGATAAGAAGATAAAACAAAGAAAGTCAACATTTGAAGATTGTATGTATAGTTCAGATATTGAAATATTGAGTGAGGATATTGATAAAAGTGAGCCACAATATATTCCTAAAATAATTAATGATTATAATATGTATATGGGGGGGGGGCGTAACTCTATTTGATCAGTTATATCAATACTATGCCCCCAAAAGAAAAACCAAACGATGGCCCAATAAGTTTACAGCATTTATATTCCATACAATTTTAAGAAATATGCACATCATTTATAAAACTTGCCAAAAACATAATCAAAAAAGCCATCTTGGTTTTATCCAAGATTACATGTGATCTATATTGCTAATATAACAACGGAACGCAACAAAGAAGAAAAAAATCGTAAAATCATCAATGCAGCCAATTCTGAAACCATCCCTTCTATAACTTATAATTCGCATGTGACTCTTAGTAATGTTCCAATTGAGCCGATTCAAATTTAATCTGAAATCACGCTTTCTAATTATAATGATCATATACAAGAAAATACTTCCTACCATCTTAACTAACAGTTAGGAGTAGCTAGAGTACAATATAACGATAAAATAGCCTTTAAAATAATCTTTTTGATGAACTCAAAAATAGTAATGACGAAAATATAGAAAAAAAAGGGTAGTTCAGAAAATCACTATATTGTTCTAGCAAAAAAAAGAAAAAATTGTTTTCATTGTAATAACTATGGTTTAAGATCTACATCGATCTATAAATGTGAAACGTGTGAAAAGCAATTATGTGTAGCCCCATGTTTCAAAGAATTTCATAGTAATAAAACTCCATAACACTTTTCTAAAACTATAGTACTTTAAATACGATTATTTTACCGAATAAGAAAAAAATACATGCTAAATATTTTATGTAAAACACACTATGTATAATAAATCTATTTTTTTGCATTTTTTGTAATTTATTTTTTATGATTTTTCCTTTTTGGTCTTATGAAAAAATCTAAAAAATTACAATCTTATATAAATATCTAAACAAAGATGTCATAATGTGATTTAAAATGTATGTAATTTAATTATAGGCCTAAAAGTGTGTAAGTTTTGTTTCATTTTTTTCATTTTCATTTTATGCGTAAAATTTTTTTATGGGTATGATTATATTTTAAGAATATGAAAGCGAAAACTATTTTGTTAAATACTATTTTGTGCCATACTATTTTACAAGTTTTTGAATATTATCTAAAAATTTCCGTTACAATTCTTTTATACATTCTTTTGTGCAATAATTCGTTGGTATATTTACAGAAATATATTACAAAAATATTTGCCGTAGTATCACAATTGCAAGTATAAAACTATAACTTTGATTGGCTGCTTTAATACCTTTGACAGTCCTTTCCCTAGATTTTATATTAAAAAAAATATACTGTAATGCGCAAATTTACTTAGTCACGAGTTATTTTTTATTAATTTTTTTTCTTTGTATTGTATTTATTCTTTTTTTTAATACGGTATTTGTAAAATTTTTGGCTTGCCGGTGCTCTATATACTAGAAATTACATTTTACAACATTATTTATGATCAAAGTTGTACCTTTTGTTAATCATGAATAGACTATGTCAAATCCAAAAAAAAATACTCTCAAAAAGTAGTCAAAAAGTAAAATTTAGACTCTTTTTAATGTCCAAATAGTTAATAAATCTTTTTACTTACAAACTATGACATTCGCATTGTTATTGCGAGCATTAAATAAGCATTCATAGCGCACTACTATAAAAATATAGATTTTTTTTTTGCTATTTTAAAAATAATTGTAAATAAATCAATTACCTTTTTACTTACACTTTTTTTATTGCATCAATAAATAACATTTAAATACACTTGAGGTCTTTTTATATTTTATTATGCGAAAAAGTGCGAGTTTTTACAAGTCAATGCCATTTCTATTTAATTTTAAATGGCAGGATTGCTATTCTTTTATTTCCAATCAAAATATTCTTTAAATGTTTTGCAAAACCTTTGTACAATAATCGCATTTTAGTTCCTTACTATGGACTTCGAAGATTCCGCTTATACTCATAGGTATTTTATCAAATATATTAAGGCCGTGTTCGGAAATTAATCCATTGGAATTTTTCAGCCCAAATTAAGAGGCCATTCGGAAAATTTTCCAATGGAATTTTTCATTATTTTATTCCAATGGAAAAAAAATTTTCCGTAGGAAAATCAATATTTGACACTAAAAAAAATTCCAATGGAATTATTTTTTCCATTAGAATTTTTTACCCTTTAATTTGGCCTGAAAAATTCCAATGGAAAATTTTCCGAATGCCCCCGAAATATATACTGAGAAAACAAATCGTTATTCACTTCCGCTAAAGGGGTTCCTTATTCAAACATAAGTGTCGGTCAAAAACACGAAAATAGTTACAAATTTTCTCGTAATTTTTTTGGAAAAGGTTTTATTTTGATATCTTTATATAATACACACAAAAAACATCATAATGTCTATTGCAAACATTCAAGTAGTCTTTATAAAGAATTATAGCATAATCTTACGTAAACAATGTTATCTTATAGTTATAATTCGAACATGCATTACGCTTTTTTTTATTGTAACTGTATATAAAAGTTCGTCAACGGCATTTCCAGAATTTTCAAAATAGAAGGCTATTATTTTATAGATACTTTTGATGGTTATTAAGTTTTTTGGTATTTTCTTTAAAAGATATATCTTTTGACTGTATTTTTTAAAAATATGCCTTTCTGTGAATTTTTATGTTCTTGCAATTCACGTATAAAATAATAAGTTAAAGACTTTGCAGGCCCTATTAATCCGTTGTTTTGTTTTACACTTCGAACGCTTAAAAGCATTTTATACTCAAGGTCGTTTGCAATTTTAGAAAAAAGAGATGAAAAATAAAACCTAAATAAATATAATCTTTAAGTTACAATTTTAAAGGATACATCGTTGATTTTTTCAATTTTTGCTGTTGTAAAAGCAATTACAAACAATATTTCAGAGTCGTATGATGAAAGCTACTTATTAATAAATATATAAAAATTTTCCAAAAAAAAGGTTTAATTAAATATAATTAAAATGTTATTTTTTATAAATAAAGACAGTGAAACTTTTTTTATAAGTATTAACTTTTTGTTGGCATTTTAGATTTACTTCTTAGCTATTTTTAAGATATAAAAAGTTCCAGAGTATGTAGAAAATATGAAAACACTTATTTAAAAACACATTATTTTATAATAAAACTAAAAATAAAAATACATTTTAGAACATCATAATGGACTATCAACTCAAAAAATAAATTTTTAAAATAATAATATTTTGTAATTTAATAATTCATAATAATGCATGTGAACTATAATGTTACGCGTTTTTGTTTTTGCTATAACTTTAAGAAAATTCTAAATAAAAGTTTATAATTTAGAAGATAAATAGTATATAAGCTACAATATTTTTACTTATTGGCTACATAAAAAAACAAAATATTTTTTTGCTGTAATTTTAGTCACATAAATCTTAAACATTTTTTATAAAATAGCATAAAAATATATCGAACCAAAATATTTTTGTATATGACGGTGAAGAATTTTAAAGAAACAATGTGATTAAAATTTTAAACACAGTATTTATATTATAATTTTTGATTTTTAATACAGATATAATTTTATATTTATGATTGTAATAACTTTCTAGAAATGAAAATAGAAAAAGCAAACATACCATTTTTTGTTTTGTTTTTTTTATAGCAAACAAAACCCTAAAGAAGTCTTTCGTCTATAAGGAGCGCATACAGCTGAACTTTATTAACTTCGAAACAAAAAAAAATAACATGACTATTGGTTATAACAAGGGGTCTTTTATTATGGAAAAACCCTTAAACCCTTTAAACGTTTAACTCGGGAAATTTTTAGGTTTTATTTTAGATTTCAGGATTTAATTACAAAAAATGACTATCCCTGGTTTTGTATAAATTGAGAAAAAAAATGAAAATTAAAAGTTGTGATACAAGCGGAAAAAAAAGCTTAAAATTTAATGGTAGATCCATTCGTGTATTAAAACTTTTAAGAATCTTTGTGCGGATATTTGTATTGGGTTTACCATAAAATATATAACCGGAGTGCGATTTGATATCGAATTTGAAAACTACAACAAAGTATATGTATACTGTTGCATGTTCCATGTTTATTTAAACATAAACATCCTTCTATAGATATTTAATTTGATTGTGGTGATTAGAAAGGGTTTCACTATTTTACACAGAGCCTAGTGTTGTATTTAATTGCGATTCCACTGCAGTATAGTTTCTTGTGGCATGACAGTAAAATAAAGCAAAAAAAAAACATCTCTGCATTTTATGGTACCGCATAGAGCCTGTACTCGGTTTGTAGGTACAAAATGGGGTGCAAATGCTAATATTTTTTAATTCACATATGTATACAAAAAAATCTAAAATAGCCAAAAAAAAGATTTTTTAGTATTTTGATATGTTATTTTTGTTTAAAAAATTGTTCGATACAGTCAATAACAAAGAATACTAGTCAAACTACTTAGATCTAAAAATTTAATCAACAAAAAATCTTATTTAGGGAAAATTTTTACATTATTTTATGGAATTTTTTTCAAAACCCCTAAATAAAAGATCCCTGGTTATAAGACCATAATTAAAATTATTTAAAACCATTTAATTGTTACATAACTATAAAAATATTTTTTACAAGTCTTTCTTCGTAAAACAAAATTAAAAAATAGCATTATTTTGTATTAATTCATAAAAAAATATAAATGTGAAATTAAATTGAATTAAATTAAATTTAAGTACTATGTTAATCTACTAGATAGTAATACAAATATTCACAATAAATAAAAGGATTCTTACATGTAAATTAAGGCAAAAATATTTACTGCAATTTAGATAGAAGTTAATATGTATTGTAACAATTTGACGAACAAAGTTCCACACGCAAACCTGCAAAAAAAAAACATAAAAAGAATTGGCAAACTCATATTCAATTTTGCTTTTGGGTATTTTTTACTTTCCTTTTGGTTATCTTATTAAAGTACTTATTTTTTAAAAATTTGAATAAAAAACCGATAAGGTCATAGTTTACTTAAATATCTTTTGAAAAAAAAATACAAAGGGTTTATTCTATTTCTTTTTTAATAAATAAAAAACTACACAAATTATTTTTTGATTGCAAATATAAGGGAAGTAAGCTAAACATCAAAGTATTTCTGTAACTATTGAATATGGTTTTTGAAAATTGAAATAAAAAAATCAATAGCGAAAAAAACTCCTGAAATACCTGTACTTTACAAGAACGCCGAACTATATATTGAGTGTAATCATTGTAGACTACACGTATTTTTTATATCATTGTTTTTCTAACGTATTTAAAAATGCTGTATCGCAAGATTGACGATTATAGAACAAAAAATACCAAGATATATGTTGTATCATGTCATATATAGTTACGCTACCAGCGGTTCTCATAAAATAGTGGTTATCTTACATAATGGTTAATATGGATGGAAAATGTTTCCATATATTTCCATATTATAACCGAATTAGAACAAAAAATGTATACATTGCATCGAGTTGCAGAATATTTCTTAAAAAATTTAAACTCGAACATTTAAGAAAAGCGATTTCTTATATTTTTAATAGTCTTATCTAAATAATATAAAATATTAAAATCAAATGATTCTATTACGTCAATAGGTAAAATAAGTTTAAATAACTTTTTTAATAAGTAAATTATATCTTAATTATTGTGGCGCGCCCAGCGAGCCCCCCGCGCCCAGCCCATCTTCTGGGGCCTAATAAAAGCTAAAATAAAACGACAACACACTCTAAAATATAAAAAATTTTTTTCGCGGAGTTTACTCAACGAAAACTATAAAAAATAAAATTTTTATTTTTTATTTTTAAAATTTTTTGAAAAAATTAAAAAACTAAAAAATAACGATTTTTCGAAAAAAACCGATTTTTTTGACATACTTCATGTATATTTACTTTTGTTTTTTATAAATTGCTTTTTCGTTAAAACCCTATTATTTTCCCGAAGGTGGGCTGGGCGCGGGGGGGCCCGCTGGGCGCGCCACAATTATTACAATTTTTAAATATAAGGTATCTCATATGTTTGATACTATAAAATTATATAATAATCCGTATTTTTTTGCCTTGAACTATTGTTTATGAACGTATATTAAAATTTCGCTATATATTAGAAGTATGTATTGATATATTTTATGTAAGATAATAAAGTGTTTTAATTACAAAAATATGATAATTACGAGTAATTAAATGTAATTTTTTCGAATCGAACTTGTTAATAAATGTGATACAGCAGTTTTTTGGCGCCATGCACATTTTTTTTAGTTTAATTTTATGATAGGGTACACTTAGAATAATTGCAACATATTTAAGCGCTTTTAAGTGAATCTGTGCAATAGGAAACGGATAGAATAAAACTATATATGTATTCTGAAAATATTAATCACAGATATGTAAAGTAGAAATATATTAAATTTCAGTAAAAATGTACAAAAAGATGTAATGTCCTTTGTACAAACCGTGTTCGTTTCCAAATATGGAACAGAGTAAAGGCTATCAAACTTTTTTTATTATTCCAATTTTGTTTTTAAACTTTTACACGGGGGTATATACAGGCCTCTTAAAAGCAGAGGTGTCTCCTAAGTAGGGATAAGGATCAGATCTTTTTTCAATCATGATGTTTTTCTAGATACTTGGAAAAAACAGATCTATGGGATCTAGATCATTTTCGATCTTTTTTCATCCCCTTAATTTTTATTATTAGGGTTGGTTTTTTAATCGGCAACCGACTTTTTCTGAAATTGCCGACTTTTTATGCCCGAAAAGCCCTTCCAAGGGGCAACAAATTGTTGCTAAACATGCTATAAAAACGTTTTAATATATAAGACATGCATTACAAAATCGGTAAATGCACATAAAGACAAAAAAAAAACAATAAACCACTTTAAAGCACATATTATAGATAAAATAAATAGAAAAAATAAAAAACTTATAACGAACTACAAAAAAAAATAGTGAAATAGTTTAGTTGTATATATTTCTTGTATTTATTTTTTTTATAAATTAGAAAAATCTTAAAAAACAGTATTTTCTTGCATTCATGTTTAAAAGGCACATACAAAGTACAAAAAAATGCTTTCAAACAAGTAAAAGTTACAACTTGTTGTAACAAATCTTATAGATGTTAAACAATGTATAATTTTATAATCTAAAACCGATAAATCTATAAATAACAAAAATATATTTAAGATAAAATTCTGTCCTTTTTGTAAAGAAGAGCAACGCTAAATAGTATAAATGTGATAGTGTAGCATTTTTTACATTGTGCGGTTAATATTGACTATGAAACTATTTTTTTAAGTAAACATTTTTAGGTTTAAATAACTGTTATTTTATCCAAGAATGGTGCGGTAAGAATATTTTTTTTAAATACGCAAAATATCACAAATTTATATTGCAGAAACATTTTCTATCCCAATTCATTTGCCGATTTTTTTGCCGATTTTTTTGCTAATTTTTTTGTGCCGATTTTTTGATGCTAAAATGACGATTTTGCCGATCAAAAAACCGGCTCTACAAATCAGATCTGCACTGGACCGAAAACACCCGGACCAAATAGACCAGACCGGACCGAACCGGACCAGCCCGGACCAGCCCGGACCGGTTCGACGTGGATTTTCTAGTATTGTTGCAGATTTTGATTTTGATCGTTTTTTTTCGCATTTTTAAACGGTAAGGTCTTCCGGTTCGGTTCTTGTGCCGGTCCGGTGTGTTTTTTTTTTGCCGAATTTTATATTCCGCTCCGGTCCGGTCTGATGCAGACCGTTAATATTAAACAACCAGATTTCACAAAAAACAAATACTTTTATATTTATAAAAAAACAACTTCTTAAATCATACCGTCGCCGAAAATTTGTAAAGACCATTAGTAACCTATCAATGAACGATGTACTTTTCTGCTACTAGTGGAGAGATCCCTTCATGGAGTCTATAATTTTTTATTTTTAATAGTATAATTTTATGGATGAATAAATATCACCTGTTATATTTAAAATGCTCATAAAAAACTGGCAAAAACTAAAAAAGCTCACAAAATACTTTACAAACGTCATTTATGAATAAAAACCACAAAAAAAACAACAAGCCTTACCAAGAAGCTTATAGTCTAAAAACAGTGACCTAAAATTGCCTAAAGATATAATACGGAAATAAGATTAACCGAGTAAACAACTAAAGAACAAGTAGTTGTATATATTTGTCAATTTATACAACAAGAAATACATATATTGTAGAAAACTACGTTTATGTATATTGAAAATGCAAAAAGTACAAATAACGTAAAGATATATATACAAAAATATCAACAGCGCATTCAAAAAATACACTTTTATACTTGAAAGGTAGTGTAGAATACCAATGTGTTGCAAATATATCTATCAATGCATGAGTTTTTTGTATATTATAAAAAAAAGCACATTACGCTGAATGTCTAAATTTCTCTTCAGTTGTATAAAATAATGTTGTTGTATACTAAATAATATTAACCCAACATAAAAACAAAGTATCATTACTTTTTTATATATATCGTAAGTGTTTTTTTGATCCGTTTTCTATATACCTTACAAAACTCACCCGTTCACAGCCACAACACTGAATCCCAAGAAATTTTTACACAAAAATAAAAATAAAAATTAGTTTTAACAAAATGTGTACCATCAAGGTTTTTATTAAAAATATATTTAATGTTATAATGTAAAAAAGCAGGTCAAATAACGCTGTTCTGTTTTATTAGATATGGTAACACACTAATGGATTAAAAAATGTTGATTAGTAACCGTTTAAAAATGACAATTTTAAAAAAACTTTTTCCCCCGGTAACATAAGTGTTATTACACTAGAGTAGTAAGATTCAGTATGGTTTTATCTAGTTCTTATTTTAATAATATATTTTTTTTAAAAGTGTTTTTTAAAAAGTTTTTTTACCTAGAGACAGCAAATTACAAATTTTTGATTAATTGTTGCCAAATCATGCTTAAGAGGCATTAAAAACACCAAGTAGTTCGTGAAATATATGTTAGTTTATTTTGCTTTGGAACTCTTTTATCTAAGTGCAAAGACCAGTTGAACTATAAAAAAACTTTTTTAGGCTTTTTTAATGTATTTTTAATATATATTATGTTTTTTTACATTAACAAGATTCAAAAAAAAAAAAAAAAAAATCAATTGACTATTTTCATGTTCTGCTGCTAAAATAAAGGTTTTAGATTTTATTTTTGTTTGACTTACAAAACAACAGTTAAAATTTTTTAAATACTAAAGATATTGGTTACGTGATAAAAAACATGGCATATTTTTTTTGGCTTTTTGTTTTAAAACCCCATATTTTTGCATCCAATATTTTAGCTGTAAATTATTGCCTTTTATAGTATATTATGTCTTTTATTATGCAAATTTTTAAGGTTGTACGTTTTATCTTTTTGTGGTTTTATTTCGTCTAATTTTAATTTTTAGTATAAGTTTTATATCGTAAATATTAGACCACTGTCGGTATTTCAAAGTACAAAGGTATTTGTAAACGTTTGTAAGTGTTATATTCTGTTAAGGGGCTAAATGTCGGTTTTTGAGATTAATTGTCGGTATTTCTATGTAAAGCCGAAATAAGTACAGAGCTAATTACATTCGATTGGCTTATAACGTTTGCTTGTAAATAAAACTAGTTGTAAAATGCTTGATTATGGCTTCAGCTTACGTCAACTACCCTTTTTTTTCGGGCAAGTAAAAAAATAAGATTTTTATCCTTTATCCATTTTCTGGCATGCATAAATATTAAATTTTATAAAATGATTTTTCAAAACTCCTACTACTATATAATAGATACGAAAAAAAAAACAATAGGTACGTATATAATTTTTTACTTCTAGATTTATAAAAAAATAAACACCTTTTATAGTAGTGATTTTTTTATAACTTAAAAACTATAAAGAATAAAACAGTAATACGCTTTGATGACGTGTGTAAACAGTTTCGCAGGGGCTTTGTATAATAAAATGCGTTAAAAAAGTAGTTTTTATATGTCTTGGGACTTTTTCAAAAGCTATCAGAAGGGCTAAGCCACCCCTTGTTTTTTTTGTAACCCAGTTGCAATTAATTACTGGCAATTTGTACGTTACCAAGTCAATGTTTATGCGACAATTTTCTTTGAGAAAATAACAATATACATTTTTCTCTATTTAGGCTGCGTTCTGATAATTTTGTGTTACTTTTTTTTTTATATTTTTAAAAATAAAAAAATTACCAAGAGAGCTTCCCCAGGTCATAAAAAATTTTTATGAAATAGAATATTATCATCTAAAAATCAATAGTAAACATTTAAAACGATTCCAATGATATTTTTTTTTTACATTGGAACTTTCAACCCCTAATTTTGGCTACGAAATCTACAATTTAAAATTTTTCACACGGCCTTAACTGACATTACCTAGTAAATTAAATTTGTTCGCTAAAAAAACTTTATTGAAACATTGCCTAGCTTTGATTCCTTTTGCCGGATTTATTAATTGTAAATGAAACGTATGCATCACGGTATTTATAAATCAACTCTGACAATTTTCTCTTTCCCGCTTTATTTTGGCAATCCAAAAAATGCATACTATTTCTGTGTTAACTTAAATTGCGAAAAAATACGGCTACGATAACATTGCACAGGTACAAAATTTAAACGTGGTTTGACTTTATCTTTTACATATATTAATCTGCAACAAGTAAACATATTATAAAAGAGCATTGTTGTTAGTCCGTAAGTAAACAGCACAATATTTTTTTTTGGTTATAAAAAATTACGATCTAAAATATATCTTTCAAATAAAGGTTTCGCTGCGTACCGTATATTCTAATTCTTTTTATACTTGCAAAAAACTATAAAGCGTCGTATAAAGTAAAAATATATTTGTTCTTTATATGATTTCTTTTCTTAAAATGTTTTTTTGATAAAATCAATGACAAAAACATTATGTTTATGTAAAATTAAAACAAAATTATTTACAAAACCTTTTAAAACTTAAAAAAAAATGTACTTAAAAAAGCTTTGTAGTTGCAATTACAATTATGATTAGAAGATTAAGTGAGGGTATAGTTTTACGAAAAAACCAAAATTAAAAATTACTATAAACAATGACAAATACAAGCTTTTACGTAATTTGTATAAAAAGCTTTTTTCTACGCGCACACACACACTTTATCTGCATGCAGGGGTTTACAAATACCGTTACATACTGGGATTTAAATACCGGTGCATAATAACAGGTAAAAGCGTGTTTTTACATATCCAATACTTTACCGGTTATAGATATCCCAACCTAATGCCATAAAAGAATTTTTAAACACCCTATTTTCTTTAATTACAGAAAATAGCTGATTTTGTAAGTTAAACTTATAAGCATGGTTTTCAAAAACATAAACAACAACAACTAAGTAAAAAACAATATTTTGCACACATATATATCTATTTTGACTTATTTTGCAGCAGTTTGTAGGCCACTTACTCACATAGTTTTTTAAATTAACAATATTAAAAGAATTGTAAATTTTCGATTATACCCTTTTAGCTTCAATCATCGTTTTTTGCGTTAAAACGCAACTAAACATTTTTAAACCGTATGTATCGATATAAGAAAAGACAAAACAGATATTTGTATTTATAGTTTGTGTGTCTTTTGCATGTGAATTAAAAGAACTTTTGTATATAGAAAGCATCGGGGAAATTTTTTTCAGCCGCAGAATCAAAATAAATAAACCTTCAAAGGTGTAAGGTCTATTTATTGTAATTTTGTATGTTATAAAATGAAAACGTTGCTTATTTAAGCTTTACACGTGCAAACTAAAATATAAATTGTCCAGGATTATCGTATGTAATACTGCTATACAAAACAAGTACGATTTTTTTTAAAACTGTTAATCAAACCTATGTTAATAATTAAAAATCTTCTTATTCATAACTGGAACGGATATTTCATTAGTCTTCTGTGTGTTGTTTACCAGACTAAAAAATTTATATATTTTTTTGTGCTTTAGAACGGGAGATCTATAACCCTTAGCAAATACCGGTAATTTATCGGTATCCTGCATATCTTAAAGGTTTTTTTAGGGCAAAATAACAGCACTACAAAATATTTTTAAGCAAAACCGGTTTACTATTACCGGTAGTTGAAAAACCTAGATACAGGTTTCCGTAGTGATAAAACTCATTTAAGAGGTTTAGAAAGTAAAATAGCAAGTAAGAACACCGTTTAACTTGTAAAAAAACACTCGTTTTAGTATAATGCATTACTTATATACGAAAAATAGCCTGATCTTTTTACAATATATAAAGTTTACTTACTTTGTAAAACAAACAATTCAATTTAAAATATAATATAATAATAAAATAGGAAAGAATAGGAAAGAATAGGAAAGAATCTCTGGCATGTTTTATGTGTTTTTCTTTTCTAAACACAGAAAATTTATAGTAATTTTTTCTGAGCCTGTATACACGTACTATACCATATAGTGAAAACCTTTTATTTTTTATGAAAAATTTGCATATTCTAACTACAACTTTTATT
>JAQFYM010003146.1:0-19781 GCA_034694785.1 Agrenia bidenticulata | reverse complement strand
GGGGGCATTGTACCTTCTTCAGATAAACTTTTACGACTTTATTTGCGAAAGGATGGGGGGAGGGGTCATTTTTTTGTGCAGAGATTTTTTTGGTTTAAGAATCCAAATAAAAAACTTTATAATTTGTTTTTTTTAAAAAAAAAATATAAACGTTAAAACATCGAAAAACAAGGTTTTTAAGTTGAACTTTTATAAAAAACACTGACTACCCCAATGGCTCGAAAATTCTTGGGTACGCCACTGTAAGTTATATACAATCTTGTAACAAATACAATTACCGGTTAAGTATAGTAAACACTTTCTTGTATTACTATCATTATTTTACTTTTGAATCTAAAGTCGTAAATTTCGTAATTATATCACTTGTAAATAATTTTCCATTGTTCTGAAAAAGAAACATAAACCGGATTAAGTCTAAATTATAATGTTTTACATTTTTTTGCTTGATATTATTTTTTTAACTTATATTTCTTGATTTTAAATTTTCTATAAACCAAATATCAAAGTAAAATTGTGAAGCAAAATACTGCTCTAAAACATCTAGAAGACTTTTATAAAAAAACTTAACATTCATAAACATTTTATGCTTTTTTTTTGGTATAAATAGGTTTATTTTCCGCTTACCATTTCGCGGTAATTTTTTTCATGTATGAATGCTACAATTAAATTTCTATCATTTCTAGATCTATTTCTGATAATGTTGCATATATGTTTAAAAGCGAGACAAAATGCTTTGGTGATGATTTAATTAGATAAACAGGATCTTTAAAATTTAGTTTGCAAAATATAATAAAAGCACACTTTCTACAGTTTTTTTGCAATGTGCTTGTTTTATAAAGTGTCATTTACAGTTTTATTATTTACCTGCGTTTCTTGTTTGTTTTTTTTTTCTTTACATATGCGTAGAGAACGGTTCAACAATTTGATGCAAATATTTAAATGAATCATAAATTTTCTGTAAAAATAAAGCGAGTAAAAATTGAAAAAGTTAAATAAGTTTTAAAATTAGTTTTATACTGACAAAATTGTTGCAAATCATTAACCTTTTTTTTTGATTGCAAAAATTTCTTTATCTTACTCGGGATATAATAACGTGTAGTCTCCGAATAGAGAAAAGACGATGAAGGCATGGGATACCTAAATGAAACACAATATGTGCATTTTGGTAAAATATAACGATTCTCTTAGATTATTCAAATGAATTAAGATGGATATATAATATAGTAAAAAAGAAGATTAAAATGAAAATAACAAGTTTAGTTCGGTTTGGTTAAGTATAGTGTTATACTATTCCACGACGTATATCTTTTTTTTTAAAAAACAGATATTATTTCTTTGTAATATTAAATACAATGTTTTGGAATATATTTCGGCTATAAACTTTTAAACAATGTGTATGTTGAACGGTATAG
Organism: Agrenia bidenticulata; assembly: GCA_034694785.1. Lineage (NCBI taxonomy): Eukaryota > Metazoa > Arthropoda > Collembola > Entomobryomorpha > Isotomidae > Agrenia > Agrenia bidenticulata. The sequence continues at coordinate 18,369 of JAQFYM010003146.1, read as the reverse complement.
TACAACTAAAAGTACAATAAGGCGTAATTGGTATTGTATGTTAAGCACTATTTTTCTTTACTAATATCCAGATCTTCCGTATGATATTTTTATTGGGTACACGTGAGGCATATTCGGAAAAATTTGAAGTTTTTTTACGTTGTTTACGGCTCATAAAAAAGTTTTGTATGTATATTTCTCCGAGGAAAGATACTAGCCTCTTTACCTTATCTCATATATAAGCATACGTATATTTTTGTCTAAACAGAGTTTTTATTATTTATAAACAAATGATAAATAATTTGAACAACATCTTTGTGATTCTTAAAAAAATAAAAACACAATTTTACTGTATTAAAGGCATAAGAAGCAAAAAGTTTTTTAAATTTTATAGTTAGTACAGTATTTTCCATTATAAGGGAATCCCTCTCAAATAGAATTTAAACATAAAAAGATACAGGACTAGATATTGAACTGAATAATCAATATCTCACTATAATAAATTTTCTAGTAAAAAGCATTTTCTTTTTTGAGCGTCGAATATTTGATATGTTCTACAAAAATTTCACATTTTTAATAACAAGAGAAACTACGATTTCTCGAACCCTTACAAAAAACAGCCGCAGGTTCGTGTAAATCAAATACTTTATAACAGTTAATGTGTTTTTTTTTGTACCTTATAACGGGACACTACTGTATATTTATTTTTGTGGTGTACAATCTTTATTTGATTAGAAAAATAAATGATTGTTTTTATGTGTTGCAAATAGTGATATTATGCTTTAAAACATACATAGTTAATATATCAAAAAATCAGAACTGTGACTCGTATATGCGGTCACTTGAATACTGTGATAAATAGAGAAACATCGAATTTTACTTAGTACGACTAATTCACAATTTTAGTTTTTTGACATTTTTGCAAGCTTAATAAAATTTACATTTTACAGAAATTTAGACATTTTGAAATATGTTTTTGTATAAGTTTATATATAAATTTACCTAAATTCCAGCATTTATGAATTTTTGATAGAAATGATACACGAATTAACGTTTCTTTTTTTGCAAGTACTTTAATAGGTGTAGTTTACAAAAGATTAAAATTTTTTCTTGGTTTATAATTTGCAAAATTACTGGTTTTTATAACATCTTAAGGAAGCTAATTGTTTTATAATACTAATCTTTTACAAAAAAAAAAAAAAAAACAATACGATCTGTACCAGTATAATTTTCAAAAAGACAAACTTCTTTTACATAATTATATTTACATTTTTCTATAGCTAGAGGGACTTAAAATCATATAAACATAGTTTTTTTGTATACAATACTTTTCAAAAGACGTTCGGTCAGTAGGGCCTGTAAATATAAAAGGATGCACGAGTATATGACCCCTTGTAATATGCTTAAAATAAAAGGAAGCATCACGAGGTAGATATGGGGCACTTTAAATAATAAAAAACAAGTAAATCTGAAAATAAAAAAATAAATCGAAATAAAAGGTATTTTTTAGTCTTTGAAACACAAATATGTTGTCGAAACCTGTTTTTTGTATTGAAAGAGCCATTTTACACAATGGATGTATTTAAAAGCAGATGCAAGTGAACGATTATGAGGTTTTTACAAAGTATAACAAATTAAGATAAAAACCCTGACGAAAGAAAAACATTCGAAATCGGGGTTTTCTTCAGTAATGTCAACCATACTGATGTTCAAGGTTTTATAAGAACAGTATTTAGTTATTTTTTTGCAAAGCGAATCTTAAAACAGTTTTTCTGTAGAGCTAAAAGTGGTTTGTTTTTGTATAGAAAAGCTTTACCGTCAACTCCAATACTGTCACCCCCTAGAGTAAGCAAATTGCATTTAAAGTCAACAAGAAAACTATGAAACTACTAAAATTACTACAGAACTCCGCACTCAAATAATAAAGAAATTGGTCGATACATTTCCAGTATAAATACATACATAATATATGTATTTCTATTTTTTTTTTGTGGATTTAATTTTAGTTTCTATCTAGTAGAAAATAAGACGAATCTTTGTTTAAAATGTATAAAAATACAATTACAATAAAAATCTAAAATAGTTATTTTATCGAAGGATTTTTTTAACTTTTTAGATTCTTTTGTGTGTTTAAAAGATATAAGTTTGTCAAAAATGACAAGCAAACAGTATTTTTTTTACCAAGCATAATAATTTGCTTGTTAGCAAAAAATAGTACACATGTCATTTAAAAATCTTAAAAATATTTAATCTTTTACATTTTCTAGATTGGTTTTCTCAATTTGCTTACTTTATGGAGTTTGTGGTAAGAAGAAACGTTTTTTTAGCAGTTTTTTTGGTTTTTAGTGCAACTCATTGACAGTAATAAACATCAAAATTTAAACTGACAATATAGAACTTTTTTGTGTAGATCATAAATTTAAAAGTAAATACAGCCGCAAAAAAAAGTATTTGTAAAAGTTTATCTAAGTTTGTAGGTTTGCATTCTCTATGATCCATTTAAAAAGCAACAACATATAGTGTAAAAAAGCAACAATTATGTAATCTATTGCAAAGTATTACGCTTTTTTGTGTTACACATACATTCCAGTTTAAATGTAAAAAAGGGTATTGCGCAGGGAAATAATGCACACCCCTTTTTTTCTATGCTAAAAGAAATAGGTATTTTTTTATTGCATTAATATCGAAGTAAATTAAAATATGTTAGTTTTTCTTTAATATGCATCTTATTGCAATATAGGGATTAAGTAAAATTTTGTACTTTATCATTATGTAGAAAAAAATGTATACTACCCTTATTTTGAAAAAGGTTTACAATGTACCCAGTGGTGATATCTAAATTTTTTTTTGAAGGAGGGTCAAAAAATTTTTACGTAGGAAAAAATGCAAAAAAAAGTATATGAATTTATATAAAAAAAGTTTTTAAAATTTATACTTTGTTGTTTTTCGGCATAAAAACCATACAAATCTTTTTATAAAAAACAAAACACAAGTAAAATTCCCGAAGAAATACTTTCTTTAAAATTCTTATATTTTTGCGATATTTTTACTTTTAATTCTACTGTTGAATAGATTCTAAGTAAAACTTTAATTTGTATACATCGTATTTGTAACGTCACAGATTTTTTAAACACTGAAGCGAGCTATAGTGAAATTTTGTATAAGTAGAATTTATATTGGCATACACGTGCTTAAAAACTCTATGAAATAACTTGAGATCTTGTTTCTACATGAGTTTGTGTAATTAAATTTTCCGTTCTTTAGTTTTTCCTTTCTGTATGTAACATATATTAAAGATGCCACTCTATAACCAAAAAGAAACTCTTGCTTTTAAAAAGTAAAGCTCTAAAATATTTTTTAAAAAAAAAAATTAATTTAAATTATGTGTTTGTGCACAAATTCATATTTCCTTACGTTTTATGTCTGTTCTCTGATGTTTTGCAACAGCAAAATACAGCAGTATTTGTTTACAATAGACAAAACAAAACTTAAGTTTTATTTTCCTTATCCAGAAAATATAGATTTTATTATGTCTAAAAAGAAACAAATTTATTTTTTTATTGTATTCTGGTTCGATTTTCGAAAATGTTTTTTTTTTCGCCAAAGTTAAGAGGCCGAAAAAATTAATGCGTTTGTTATCATTCATAAATGTCCACTACAATGAAGGAAAAAATACCAGATGATTTAGTTACAAAAAAGAATATATGTCGATACCAGGGGCGAATCATCAATGACCGCCAGAGGTTGCAAAAACAATTTGAATACCGCAAAAGCACGATGACATAAGATTTAAGAGAAAAGGAAATAATTCATACAGCAAAAAATAGTTTAACACCTTAAAAATTTTTTTTTCTAGTTTTTAACATTTTTTAGCACGAAATTCGTAAAAAATATGCCCATTTGTAAGAGGCCCAACAGGGTTGGGGGCAGTGACCCCGTCGCCCATTCATGATCCGCTTATAGGCGCAACATTTTATAATATATAAGATGACAAAAAGTAATAAATACTACGTTATTAATTGTTTTAAAAAAAATCTTGTAAGTTATAAATTCACATAAATAATTAATACTTTTTTCCCAGAAAAAAAACTTATGCAATTTTGCGTTGCACTTTCTGCTAGACTAATTGCGCGCCGTAGCGACTTGCTTCATGTCCTACTGCACGCTAAAAAAACTGCAAAAGCGGAAACTAAATTATACCCAAATCACAGGTACTATGACTGATATGTCTAGCGCTCCAGAAAAAAAAAGGGCCCTCATAAAAAAATAGCCCTATTTTTAGGGCCATTATTAGGTAAAATTTTGTCATTATTGTTCTCCTTTTATCTTATTTTTTTTCATTTTTTTCGATATTGCATAAAATTCACATAACTAATTTAATAAATTTATATATTTATAAATACAGATTATGTGTAATATGTCATTACATAATAGAAAAGCGCTTTTTTTGTATTAATAGTAAAAAATGGGTAGGTTTATATGCAAAAGTACAAAATTATTGGCATTTTTATGCAAATTATTGTATAATATTAAAAAAAATACGAAGATTCAATAACCAATAAGCTTAAACTATGACTGTTTTTTTTGTGAGATATTTTTACCTCATCAAACATGTAACTTGTATATCTTAAAAATTGCTACCTTTTTCTTGCGAAAAGTAATTTATTTGCACTATATTTTTAAGTAAAAAGCCTCTATATTAAACACTATATACGGACTTAATTAATAAAAAAAAATATGATATGCAATATTGCATTACAAATATTATACAACCTCACTTAGATGCACTTCTATCCACCAATGTGTGTTTGAAATTTTAATTTTGAGTTTTAATTAGTCTAGTTTAAAAGATGACATTAAAAAAAAGAAACAAAACACAAAAAAACACAAAAAAAACTACCCCTATTTTTTAAAATGATTATTATGGGAAAAATGTTTGTTGGCCATTCCCTATATTGTCCCTACCTTATTCGGAGCCCTCTGGATATTTACGAAATTTGTATAGTTTGTTGCTTTTTTTGTATCAAATTACTTAAATAAAATAGTATGCTAAAAATTTTAACTTTGAACATGTATATAACGTAATTTTTGTTAAGTTTTTCCATGCAATAAGGTTTTTTCATGTGTGTATATTTTGTTATAATTTTCGAATTAATGATTTTACTATACGACTTTTGGCGTATTAACTATAAGTTAATATCAGATATACGAATCCTTGCGTCGCACGGTTACAAAAATTGCTTTTTTGGCTAAACCTGTATGCAGATCATGACAAATTTATATCTTGTTGTTATACATTACAAATTATTCTACACTATCCGGGCAAACAATATAGACCCGTCAATCCGTGTAAAAAACCGCATTCCTGCATCTTTTATTGCAAGTGCTTTTACGCACGTAGTCTGTGCACAAAACAATCAGGTACTATTTTTTTGGGTATTATCTATAGCAACGAAATAATGATTTTACTGGCATATCGTTTTAACTACAAACCTGTGGCAATACTTACAAAAAAGTGTTTTGTTCGCTTTTGTCGTATTTGTCTTGACAGGCGAATTATATTAAAAGCTTTTTGCATCAGGTTTAAGATTTATGACAATGAATATAAAAATTATGTTAACATAAAGTCTTTTATACACTGTTATACACCAATTATAACGGAAATTTGTTGTCATTGTTTCCCGTAATTGTATTTTGTTACATAATTTTCTAGGCTGATTTTTGTTTTTTCATATCACGACAATTTTTTGTTACTATGTTAATATATAAAACAGTTTATTATAATGGCACTATAATTGTTACAGCAATTACACAAATATCTATGTATTTTTTTGTTGTTTTTTCACAATATAATTTTTACAATCATAACATGCAAAAAACACGTCGATACTACTTTTTAATGTAATGTAGACTAGATACTTGTACAAATATCAATTAACGCCCATATAGCGCTTAAGAAATACATAATCTGTGTTTCACATATTTTTTGTGTGCTCGTTCAGGCGGAATCTAAGCCGAAGCGATACCGGAGGGAGAGGAACGGGGGCACTGGGGGCATGTGCGACCGGACTTTTCGGTTAAGGGGGGGCTGATAATAGTAAAAAAAATATATTATGTACGTCGCATAATATTTTTTTTATTAATTTGGCACCCCGATAATAAGTTCCCCTTATAATACGTTAAATGTTGTTACTACTACGATTTATTTAGCACAGTGTTTTTTTAGATGATACTGCTGGCAAAAATCAAAAACACCAAACAAAACGTTTTGTTAGCTTGATTAGTATTTTTAAAAAAATTCAGTGTTAAGTCAAAGTCAGAGGGATTTTTTTTCCCAAAAATTAAAACATCAAAAATGCAAAAAACGACCAATAATATTTTTTAAAACAAAAAACTGTAAAAATGCTAATTTAAACGTATTTCCCATATTTTTTTTCAAATTTTTTATGTATAAACTAACTATAAAAATATATTTTTATTTCCTTGCTTGTTTTTTTCTATTTTTTAAAGATCGATGTAATGCTAATATTCTGTTTAAATATAAATTTCAAACTTTATCGTTTACATTTGTATTTTTTTTTTATATTTTTAAATTGTATATAAGATGAAAAGAAAAAAGTTTCTTTTCATTAAAAACCGAAAAAATTCTAAAAAAAATACAGCTTTCGAAAGCGTTTTTCTATTTATTGCAACAAGAACAATTTTTTTACGATTTATGGCAACAAAAACTACGATTAATTTGCTTTGGTCATATAGAATGGCTTGTAATATACTGCAAAGTTACTTTTGTTTTTTATATAATGAATGTATAAAATCAAAACATGCAGGCAAATTCTTTTCAAAGAAAAACTTTGATATACATATAACAGTTCTGCTTGTAAATCACAGCTAGATGAACATCTATTTTATATAATAAAAAGCGCAATAGTCTACAATCAAAAATACCTTCAGACAATAATAACTATATACTATAAAGAATATTATTTTTTTACATTTTTTAGCGGATTTTTAGATCAGCAAAATTTCTGACAAATTTTGCTAAATAAAACCAGTATGCCATATTTTCAATACTGTTATTAACAGATTTACCTTTTATGTCTTTCTTGCATTTAACCTTCCCCTTAAAAATGCGAAAATATGTTAGCGGCTATCGTAAAAGAAATATAAAAAAAACATCGCGATGCTGCAATAAAAAACGGGCAAACGTTTGTAGACTACAAAATTCCACCGCCGCCAGCTTACAAAATACAACCACAGGCAATTAGAGATGCGACCTCTAATGCCAGCTGGCTGGCAATATCTATGAACGTTGCAGTATATGTACCGCAAAGTAATGTCAACCACACTTTCAAGGTTGATAAATAAGAAAAAAATACGCCACAGCATGATATTGCATCTCCAGATGTAAATGAAATCATAAAACCAGTTCAATGTAAAGTTGATGACACACTAGTAGCCTTTAAAGTAGCAGGTGCATACGAGTTTCAGGATATTACATAATTGCTTGCTAGATTGTCACCTGTCAGGTGCCATATGTCTTACTTCATACATCGAAAAATAACTGATGTATAGTATCAAGCAACAAAGAGTATATAAGTAAAGCAAAAATTGTATGTAGATACCTTAATGCAGTTTATTTTTACAGGAAAGAGCTAACAATACACAAGTAAAAAGGACATGGTTGATGCATTTACAGACAACTGTAAGTGTATATTGTTACGCATGCATTATATAAAAGAGAAGACATTCATCATCTAAAAAGGGATTTGGTGATTGAAAGAAGATGACTGAAAAATTCCAAGATTATGAAATGTCACATGATCATATTGCGGCCATGTAAAAATTGTCTATTGCAATTGAGGCCTAATCACCAATGAATGATATTTTGATTAAAAATGAGACCAACGAAGTTTTTATTGGAGAAAAATTTTGCTAAGAGTTCTTTCAACAGTTTGACTTGTAAGCAAAATATGTTAGCATTTAGAGGTAAAGATACAAGCAAAAACTCGGAGAAGAAAAGGTAATTTCATAAGTTGTTGAGAGTACTTAAGTGAATACTAGAATTTCTAGCTACTCATATTTTCAATCATGCGTGTCGTGGAACTGGAAATACAAACTTTTTATCCCACATCATAGCAGATATATTTATAGGTATACTTGCCAATCGAACTTTGCAAATTATTGTGTTGGATTAGATACAGGCCACTTATTTTGCCTGTATAGTGGATTCAACTCCTGTTTTATCACATCAAGACAAGTCAAACATTTTTATAAGATATGTATCACAAAATGGTATGGTAAATACAAGATTTTTAGGCTTTTTTCAAAATAAAAATGCATACCGGTAAATAATTTAAGAATACCGTATAGATTTTGTCGCAAAATTCGGTAATTGATAATACTGAATGCACTTGCTAATGCATATGATTGTGCATCAATTATGGCCGATTCGTAAAAAGGGTTACAAGCTTTAATTAGACAGGAACCATCAATAGCTGTTTTCAACCCTTTTTAAACTTCTTCATTTCACACTGTATGTTGCTTTTTAGTAGATAAATGTAAAAAGGCAGTGAAAATGCCGGCTTTTTTGCAAAGGAATTTATAGTTTTTTTCCCTCAAGTACAAAGAGATGGCGAAATGTATCAGAATATTTAGATAATATAGATAAGACACTAATAGTAAAGAAGCTGCGCAAGAATCACATTGATTTGCTAGATGGGATGCTGTATATGCCATGTTTTATACATATTAGGATATTTGCGAGGCTCTGTATGTACTTATTGAATTTAAAGAGGAATATTAAACCTAAAAATCAGAAGCTCGTGCTATACTTACAGTGTAAATATTTTTTGAACCGTTTTTTATTTTCAAATGGAGAAACGTATTGCAAAACATTAACATGGTGTCAAAATCCTTGCAGTCACAACGCAGAAGTTAAATAATTGTAGAAGTAGCTAACAAACTCTTATTACATACTGCAATCATTTAGAAGATAGATTTGAAGAGATATACAGATTGAATAAAGAAACCTACTGCTACATTAAATGGTATTTTAAAAAAAACCATGCTCGTCTCTAACAAAAACCCTAGCAGAATCACTAAAGAATCAACTGTGATTAAGAATTCATTCAATATTATGGTATACCAAAAGATACATGTGATAATAAGTGATGAATTGTTACAACGACAAGCCTCATATAAAAGCATTTTCTAGCTTTTTAAGCTCATTTTTACAAAGCAATCTCCTACAAGAACACAAAACTACATATAAAGAACAGTCACATATACTTAACAGCAATGTGATAGATCTTGAATATATCGATCTAGAACTAGAGCTCTTATAAACATTTGCGGATACATGTGAAGGCAATACAAATGTAGTGGATAATATGCTTAAAGTATTTGAAAGTATGAAAAGAACATTCCTAAATATCTTTATTCTGTTACAAATATTTACCACATTTCTATTTTAAATGCCAGTGCAACACATTCGTTTTTAGTTATGAAAAGAGTTAAAAATTATCTAAGATCAACTATTGCGCGTGAGAAAGATCAATTCACTATTAATATATATATAGAACAAGAAAAATGACTATGTTAGACGTCTAGAAGATCAATTATGAGTTCGGCGAAACATTAATAAGACAAAACTACATAAAAACACAAGTAAAACTTTGTTTTTTTTTATACATTATCTTTGCAATACATATTACTTTACATTATGCTTTAAGAATATCCAAGTTTGTTTTTTAAAAAATAGAAAAGCTAAAATGAAATAGGGTCTATGTCAATTGCATTGTAAATACTTATATTTCAAAACCTGCATTTAAAAAGTTGTAATATAAAAAAGATACAGAATAGAATTAACCTGCGTTTGACTAATATATCAAAACCGTTACTTACAATATTATCAGTATACAGATTTTTGCCAATGTTAGAGTCATTTCACTAAGTCAACAGACCTCTTTTCTTCTTCCAATTTGCATTCATAAAATTTGGTTGTTTTTTAATTGCTAATAGACGATCAATAACATATGATTTTTTTGTAATAATATGCAAACATCGTAAGAAATCCTATCTGGTTTTACAATATTATTTTTACGGCCATGATTATAAAACAAATAAAATGTTTAGCAGTACGTCTGTTAAAATGCATGTACTAAAGAAGTAAAATAAGCCCGGGTACTTGTAGATACACATAAAACTTCGCATTAAGATAAATACATTTGTTTACGCAGAGACGGTTTAAATAATATACAGGTTAAACATTTTATTTAGTAATTAAAGTTTTATGTATAGACAACGCATATATACAATTTTTTGCATTACATGTATATTAACGAAAGCCCGCCCATAAAACCCCCGCCCACTGTCCCGCCCCGGTAAAATATTCACAAAAAATATATATATTTGTTGTTTCTTGCGTGAGAAGCCGCCCATTATAAAGCTTATTGCTTTTTATGCAAGTTAATATATTGTTTGGGTACGTCTAAGCAACTTATTATATATTATTGTATATTTTCTTTTATTTAACTCATTTAAAGAGTAAATATAAAAAACAAATTTTATAAAGCAACTTGCGATATCAACAAAGCAAATTTTAGAACAGTGAAAAAGGCAAAAAACAAAACGATTAGTATGTAAAAAAAACATCAAATAATATTTATGGTCAAGTTATTGCGAGCAATCTACTATATTACGATTTAAAAAGGATTTGTATTTTAAAAAAGCACAAAATACCCAATTGTGACTTTATTTATAAGATTAATAAAATACACAAACGTGGTTATTACTTTTTTAAATTGCACTTATCCAAACCTGCATTATGCAAAAAAAAAAAAAAACAGTGAAAATAGCAATAATTTATGCAAAAAAATTTCGCAGGCAACGGGGCCTTAACTTTAAAAGTGCCTCCGGGCCCCCCAACTTGTTTATTCGCACTTTTGCATGTTGCTTGTAAATTTGCCGCTGAAAAAATTTATCTTGCGAATTTGTATTTTTTTTAGATATTTCATTTAGAGGTCTGCATCAGACCTGACCGGCGCGGACCGGAAAACTGAGTAAAATAAAAAAACAAAACCAGACCGGCAACAAGAATCGGACCGGTAAAAGATGCACAAAAAAAAACGTGAAATCTGCCACTAGACCACAAAAATGCATGTAAAGAACAGGACTGCACCAGACCAGACCGCGTTCCGGTTTGGTCCGGTTTAGTTTTCTTTTTGGTCCAGTGTAGATTTCTAATTTCATTATCGACTTAAGTGTCTAAAATATATATTTTTCGTTATTTTGTTTTATATTTGCAAAAAAAAAATATTCTTAAACTAAAAAAAAACACTTAATCAACAAAGTTGACGCAATCTGAAAACGTAAATAAAATCGTTACTTTATCCAAGAAAAAACGTTTTTTTTTTTAAAAACGGGGATATGAATTTGTTCTTTTCCCTCATGCAATACACGTCTAGATGTACTCGCTTGCTATATAGGGCAAAAAAAATATAGGCACACTGTATGCAAACAGTCCTTATTGATCAGTAAAAAATAAATTATAGAACAGGATACTTCTAGTATTGCAAAAAAAATATTTAAAAACGCAGTTGTCATATATATACCTAAAAAAACAACTCGGCAATACCCATTGAAAAATGCACAGTACTTATCCCAAAAATAAAAAGTACGTGCCAATTATTATAAACTATATGGGTAAAAAATAGTCAAATTATGTGTATAGAAAAAGATAAAAAAAAAGCCCAGCAACGTTTTATAAAAATACTACAAAAAATACAACATTATACTGATAAAGCATGTTACAATTATTTTAAACTTGATAAGTACCTAATACACTGCACTTTTATGCTTCAATGTCATATAAAATGCGCATAAAATGTAACACATGGTTAAACCTTGTTTGAAATCGATCATTATACTTTTTTTAATTACACTAAAGGATAAAAAAACGCAAGAGGTTGTTCTATAATTATACTTAGATAAGTAGAATTTTTTAAAAAGCGAACTTACGACTTTTTTTTTTATTAAAACTTTTTTCCGCTGGTTTTTCTACCGCAAAGTTATTTTTAATATTTCGGATATTTTTATAGCATTTCTTTGTATATAAGCCATATTCCATGTCTCAGTAATCTTTTTGGTATTGTTTTTTCTTAGATATGTATTATTCATGTTTTTTAGTGAAAATAATTTTTCTAATTCGGAAATTAAAAGCGGAAGTAAACTATACATTTTTTGTCGAAAAAATTTTTAAGAGTCAGTTTTATGCATAATTTGCACGTTTTTTGCAAAAAAGTCGGTTTATTTATTTAATATTAATGTAGTCGAATAAATAGTTTTTACAAAAGAAACTTTATCGACGATAGTAAATGTATTACAAGTCAGTCTTCCTTAACCATTAGTTTTGCATTCGTTTTGTTAAGTATTTAAGCGCCAATGTATCAAGATTTACCGTTACTAGAAAAAATATATGTTTTTAGTCATTTATAGAATTACTTGTTTTTGAAATAAAAACATTATCCTTAAGTAATGTCACCTTAACTGTCCTGCTCCAATACCATCGGAACTGTAATTCAAACTTCCGAATATAGTTTTATTTCTTTTAATTTAAAGGATGAGGCTTTTATAAAGCAAAAAGTAAAAATTTGTGCTTATTTTCAGATTGTAATGTTTCAAAAAGCTTATGCATAGATTTTAATAATAACTATATTTTTTTGGACATTTATCAGCACAATCTCCGCTTTATACTCTTCAAAAAGGAAACCATAACTCATTTAAAATATAAATTAACGCACCAACAGGTTTATTTGAATATATATAAAGCGCATCGCGTCAATGTTTGTAACAAATTGTATAAATGCTTCCATAAATAAATGCATTGAGTATTAAAGCTAAAAAACGGCAAATCGACTTGACTGCAATATACTTAGCATACCATTTTGTTGTGATATATATAGAAGCACAGTTATAGAAGCTCTGCTTATTTTTTTCAACGTGCTGGAGATACGGCTAGAAAAGTTTTGGAATCTTATAAAATAAAAAAATATATTTTTGAATTTATTCATAACTATGCCGCGTGCCTGACACATAAATTCTATGTATAAAAACACCATAAAAATACCTAATGCAATTTTTTTTTTTGTAAAAACCGTTGCACATCTTTGTAGTTCCCTGTAAAATTTCTGAATTATTGCACCTTGCCAAAAAACAATTTAAATTTTAAGCTTTTTTTATAACGAACATTTTTTTTTGAAATTTTACATTACGATTCGGTCTTTTTATTGTCATCGCAAGTCCCGACAAAGCGTTCCCTAGGATAAAGTATTTTATTTATATATCCAAAACGCAAAATTAATAGGTAACAGCTAAACATTTAAATACTTTTTGTGATTTTTACGATAATGCTATTATCATGTGTTTGTTTGACAAATTTATTGTTTTTTGTGTTTTAAAAAAAAGCTACACAAGTCAAGAATTAAATTATGTGTATCAGTTATAAAAAGAGAAAATTACTGCAATGATGCATCATTCAAGATTTTTGTACCATATGTTGCATAATAGTAACAAACAGCACTATAAAGTTTTTTTAAGCCGAGAAAATAACCGTATGTGGAATCACTCAGTTCAATACTCTTGGTATGCATTTAAAAATCTTACTAATAATAACAAAATCACGTCATATTTTTATAATCATTTGACGCCATTGTTATTTTATTTACATGCAATATGCTTTGTCGATGGTAAAAGACTTTACCTTTAGACATTGTACTGTTTTTTGCCTTAACTTGTTTTATTATTTTATATATTTATTTTATTGCTTTATAACAGCATCTTATAGTTTTTGTTTTTTTTCTTAGGTCCATTCGTTTGTAAAAATTGATTCTATTTGTCTAAACGAAACTATAGAGAACAAAAATTACATTGCCGTAAAAAACTTAAAAAATCCATTGTTTTTCAAAATTTGTTTTTTTTGAAAAACTAAAAAACGTACAATGTAAATAGGGCATTTTTTAACCAAGAGGTACAATTCCCAAATATACAAGAAAATGTTAGACCTGGATGAGGTCTCTTTCGACTTCAATACTGCATACTAAATATATGACTATTATGCTGTTCGAAAATAAGTCGTGTGCCATTTAAATGCATTTTGCTAGGTTTTTTAGTTTTTTTTATTTAATTTATAACATGCGACGCATAACTTTTGTCTATATTAAACGAAAAAATTTGAAAAAAAACGGCTATAAATAGATTGATTAGAAATGACACAAAGCCAATGTGTAAATCTACGAATAAATTTCTGCCAAAGTAAAAAATATTATTTGCGTATTAATCCTAGATAAAGAATTCGCTCAAGCAAAAATAAAACCCTCTTTATACTTTTGGCTAAATTATAGTAGTTTTTTTTTGTTTTTTAATCTTGTAGTTTATTGCACATATTTTTTATTTGATATATTATTACGAAAAATGTACACGTCATTTCAAAAACAATTTTTTTTTGCGCTGCATAAAACCGTATTTATAAAAACTTAAGTATTTGATATCACTAGTTTTTTAGTTGATCATATTTTCTTGGTGGAAATATGCACTAAAAATATTTTTTTGAATCTGTTGCCTGTTAATATTTACCATTTTATGTCATTATTATAGTTTGATCTCAAAAAACTAAGTATAAACGCAACGAGTACCACAAAAACACGCATGTTTTTTTTAGAAATTGCCTTTTTTTATTTGTAGTTCAACCGAAAATGTTCTATTAAGTTACCAAAATGTCTTTTATAGTTCAAACGTTTTTTTTAAACTTTTTTGTGTGTTTTGGCTGTTTTAGAAATGTCTTTCGGTAAAGTATCTGTTCTTATACTTTATAAAACATCAACACATGTTTCTAAAATGTATTTTTTATTTTCAAAATGTTTATTTTGATTTGAAATGTTCTAATGGACAAGACAATCAGTATAGTAGCATGAGGCAGAAATTTTGTTAATAACTATATTAAGGGCAATATTGTCACAAATAATATAAAATTATAACGTTTTCTCTCTACCCTGACCACTTTTTTGTAAACAGGTTACATATATGTATGGTCAGATTTTCTTAATGAATTATGGCGCATGTCATTTCTTCTGCGCACAAAGTTATACTTTTTGTTAACATTTATTTATTATTTTTGCAATTTCTATGCCTTTTTATGTTTTTGCGACCCCTACATTTTTACAAGAGTCTTTTAAAAGTTTGTTACAGTAGTTTGGTTCTTTTTTCGGTATCATTGCGCACGCTGCTTGATATAAGTAGTCGGGCTATATTCCAACTAATGTGCTACAGTATTGTTCTTGCTATTAATGCACAAATATGTACAAGATAGTTGCTCGTAACTAACAACAGATATTTATTGTGCTTTTCTACAAAAACTATTTCAGACAAAGCTTATTTCCATTTTACACGTTAATGTATTTGTGGGTGTAAATTTGTTCAACTACTTTTCAATTAGTATAGAAGGCGAGAAAACTTATGAGAAAAAAATTTAAAGTAAAGATATAAACAAAAGCAAAAAGTATAGATTTTCGCGCTCAAATGTCATGAAACACTACAAAAGAATCATTCGTTCTATAGCCCACACAAAATTTTACATTTTAAATGCTTTATGCATTAAAATATTTTAACCAATTATGGTTGGATAATCGTAGATTATATATATGTTATATACTATTGCGTCACAAAAAAAAAGTAATGATTGTGTAGTTCCTGTATATAAAACGTCAGTTAATTACCTACAAAACAAGAAGAAAAAAATAAAAGTAAAAATGGTGTGTTGAGATGTAAAAAGCGTTAAAACTAATTTCTTAGGAAATTTGAGGTGATCACTAGGGAGCGTAGTTTAGAAAAAAAAAAAAAAAATCGCAGACGAGCAGAATACCTGTTTACATACAGGATAAAGTTATATTTTACCTTGTTTTTTACAATAAAATAATTTTGAAAATCTACCCTTTACAAGAAAAAACACATAAACAGTAAAATCTTACGCCTTATAAAAGATAGATTCGTTTTCTTGCAATTTTTATGTACATAAGAACTCATAAAAGCAAAATACGTGCATAAAATACATTTTTACGTAAAATATTTTAGGTAGATCTACCTAAATTACGCTCCCTAGAAATCACAAAGCTGTATGTAAACGTATTTATAAAACGAATATACTGTTATAACATGCCGGCAAAAACTACCGGATATAAACTATTTTTTGAAATAGAATACCTGGGCGCTCCGACATTGTTTTTCTTTTGAGGAAATTTTGTATGAATTTTGTGAATAAATATATAGTAATAGCATAATATAACTTTTTGTTCTTGGTCCAAAAACTTTTTTTGCTTCATACCTTTGTCACCATAGTATCTTATATCTTCCTTTGGGAAAACAAGCTTTGTATAAAAAAGAGCCGCTAGATTGCATAAAATGATTTAAAGGAATAATTGCGCGCAGAATCTAATGCACCAAGATGAACAATGTGCACTTTTTTGGAGTGCAGTCTTTTTTTGGCGTTTTTATTCATGGGGATACATTTTGTGGATTATACGATTTTCTATTTAAAACATCTAATATACAGTAAAATTTATACATTTATACGCACATAATGCAGGTATGATAAAAAAAAAATAAACATGACGTAAAGTGCAAAATTTTATAATTTGGAATGCTATATACTAATTTTTAACCAATTTTGTATAGAAAATTCATGTGGCTTTTTCTTATGCTTAATTTGTAAGAATAATTTTTTTGTGGTGACATGGTGTATAATATAATAATTCATAAATAATAAACAAAATTACATTTAGATACAATATTTTCTATTTATAACACTCAATTCGCATAAAAAGTACAACAAGACGTCGCGACATACAAAATAGTTTTTGCTTTTTTTTGCACTACTTAAAGCATTTTACAAATGTTTTTACGTGATAAAGCATACTAAATAAAAAAAAGCCTTTTGTACAAACAATGTATACAGATTCCCCTTGAGAAAAAAAGGAGTAAAACTTGATTTTGTACTTATGGTTTGTTTATATCGTTAAAAAAAAGTTAACAACTTCTTATAAAATATCAACAGTATTTTATTTTTGCTAGCTGATAATATAAAAAAGCCTGATTATTTTTATATAATAGATATGAATGTTTTTTTCTAAAAAAACTGTACTTTATAAAGTTACAACCGCAAATATGTTGTCGGTTATATTTATTAGCTCGAAAACTTTTTATAATACTATCATGTACTACTTTATGTCAACATACAAGTAGAATTATAATTTGCACACACATTTTACTTATGTTAGTGTTTTTCTAAATGCTTGAGTCTGTTCGATCTGCATAGGGTATGTTTTTTATAAAAATAATACACCCAAAACAAATAATTATTGTATTGTACTATTCTAGTGTAATATACAAGTATGTGAACTATTCAAAAGCACTGAAAAGTATATAAAAAAAGATTTATAATAAAGATAAAAAAAATTGACACAAAAATACAACTTGTAAATTACTAAAACATATTGCACGTAAAACATTGCTTAAATCTATAATTATAAGGGTAGACGAAAATCATTATAACAAAAGTAAGTAATCACAAGTTGATATTTTTGTTATTATTTTATGAGTATGTTTTTAACTTTCTTTATACAAAATAAATACATTTTTACAAGTTATATTTACCTTGAATTTCGACTCGGTGTATCGTGATTTTTTTACTATATTTGATTCCACCTGTCTTTGTATTTTTCTAATACGCTCGTTTTCTTTACTCACATAAATGTTGGAACATGTGTGTATAATTTTTTTTTTAAAATTTTTTCGCGCGATTAAATACGGTATAAGTAAATTAGTTCTTTACATGTGTAGGCTTTTATGTATAATTTTGCATTTTTTAGTATGATTACATATTACTTATAAAATTTATCGCAAACAAAACATAGTGTTATTTTAAGATATGATTTGTACAAAAAAGTGTATTTTTACCTTGATTGTATGTAGTACAATGTGGAAAAATTTAATATATGGTATATTTCTTACAAAATTTTTAAAACAGCTTTTTTATTAATTTTTTTTTTTGACAATAAAACAAAACAAACTACTTGTTTCCTTAGAAAATATATTTTGAACGTTTCCTTTTTCTTTTGTAGTTTTCTAATATTTTTAAAATAATATAAGTTTCAACTTTCTGAAATTAAAGTCTCCTACTATATTTAATATTTTTATAGCTATACTAAAAATGACCTTAGTATATAAAAAATATGATGCCCTGCTATGTTTTTCTCGCATCGCAACATTATAAAAGTACACAAAAAAGTATATTTATAAGTCTTAAGTACAAAAATTCAACTACACTCATTGTCCCCATTC
>JAQFYM010003145.1:0-19787 GCA_034694785.1 Agrenia bidenticulata | reverse complement strand
AAAGGACGGCGATGATTTTTGATGGCGGTGAATTAGTACGGCGATAATTTAATACGGCGCTGACTTAGGCGCGACGAGTTCGTCACGCTGAGTAGCCTGGCACCGCCCCGTGTCAAGGGTCACTGCTTTTATGAAAATGTTTTTTGCCAAAATGGGCTCTTGAGGTCAATTATGATTATCGGGAAACGATGCGAAATTTATGGTCTAGACGGAGGAAGGGACACAGGAAGACGCACATAAAGTATCTGCGCTACTTGATAAACAAGTTGCCACCACTGGGATTCTGGAATCTGTGATGATGCCTAAGAGTGCCTAAGCTAGTCTGTCGTCATTGGAGAGTGAGGTTTGAATTTTGAATCCACTTGTCTCCTCTCTTCAAATCTCTTTTGGATGTTTTGTATTTTAAGTGAGCGTGAGTCCTTTTGCCTTCTCACAAAATTAATTCTCAATTCAAAAGCCGATTCACTCAGCATTTCCTCATTGAGTCCTCCTGAGAAGAACTAAATCCCATTTACACCCCAGGGAAGGGCGATGAAAGGACTGTGGCCAAGTGTGGCCAAGTCCCCTCCGAATCCCATCCCCTCCTTCCTCTCTCCACCAACACATGTGGACAGCCCTTGGAGCCTTACACGCATCTTAACTCATTACCCGGGAGTGAATAGCCAAATATCATCAGTTGAGTCACTCTTGCTGTCATACAGTTTATTATTGTTCTCCAGTCCGTTGTCAAGTTCAGTTAAGTTGGGAATTGTATCAATCCACTTCCTAATAAACTCCAAAGCCCTTTCAGAGTCCTCAGTTTAAATTCTGTGGACCGGTGTGGCCAAATCTTTAAGCTTCTCTCAGAGTTGACAAAGTCAGACCAAGTCAGACAAAGTGAGACGAAGGACGGGCTATAGATTCAAAGGACATGGTCGGGTGGACTTGTAGGGCCAAAGTACATCTGTGTGCCACCACCACCATGAGCCCTTATTCTTCCTTCACTTGACTAAGAGTCGATCCAAGTTTGCTAACGCCAGGCTCGAGTGACTTTTGTTTTTGCCCATATGTGTCAGTCATCCCGTTTTATAGACATTTCCAGTCCTTATGTTTCTATTGAAGGGTAATCTGGAGTTCTCACAATCTTGTTTCTATTGTAGGGTAACTGGGTAATCCGGGTTCGGGTAATTCTAAAGATTTCCCATAGGCTTTTGTTTTCATGTATAGAGGGCTGGCCGAGGGGGTTTATTCATTTATTAATCCGACCATCCTAATCGTGTTTCTCTGTCTAATGAGGGGAAGGGAATATGAGGAATACACAAGGCAGTTGATTATTCCAGCCATTTCAATAAAGTAAACATCATTTGACCCAAGTGACCTTTTATTCAAGGTTGATTATGCAGTAGGGATTTCTAGACCCTCTTGTCCCGATTTCAGACGAAACACTACAGAATATTATTAGACATCGACCTTTCGACCTTTCCTTCAGCTTTGGCTACATTTTGACCTTTTCGAGTCACGTGTGATCCTCCCAATTAGTACATGACGTCCACCTGCCACTTTCTCCAGAGGTGTCCCTAACTTCTTTGACCCAAGTGTGGGGAAATTAATAAGACTCTCCTCTGACTTTCAGCTACAAATTCCAGAGTCTCCAGGATTATCGACACTCGTGCAAGTTATTAGAAGAAAGATGATTGCATTGGGTTGGGTGAGGAATTGTTGGGAGAAGAAAGTTATTGGCCCAACACGATGGACACAGCCAGAGATGAGTCCACTCAATCTGCTCCAAAAAGTTCCCAATAAGTTAGCAAAAAAAAAAAACTTTCCCCACACGGAAAAAAAGCTGTCCAGGATATTTCGAAAATCCTTCAAGGTCCGCAGAGTTTGGTCGTTGAATTGTTCCAAGCTGTGAGGAATGCCGTGAGGATGAACAAGTGGGAAATGACACTCGGGGTCATCCATCAAGCAACCCTGAACACACATGGACCCTAATTGCTTTCTAACATCAAACTTTAGTCGTAATTCATTTCTCCCCTTTCATTATGAACCGGAGCCCCTCCGACCCCAGGGAAAATCCGACCCTGCACTTGGACTTCAAGGCTTCTCCCTCACTCGGAATAGCCTTAAGATATTAAACACCTCCGCAACATCTCCGCTGATGATTATGACCCCCACGGAGGGCTATTACCAGTATTACTTACCACTATCGGTGACTTTGAAACGGAAATCTATATCTTAACACCCCTACGTGTAAATTTATCGAAACTGACCTCTTTAGAGGGGAAATAAAGTATGGGAATAAAATGATGGGAAGTAGAGCCCTTGGAGGAGTGTCGTTAGGTTGTTTTGTAGTATTTCGAGTGGTGGTGGTGGATTATGAGGGAATCCTCTGCCTAAATTCTCCACCAAGTAAATAGGGGATTTATCCCGTGTCAATAACAATACATCCGTCCCTCCAGTTCCACAAGAACTGGTCCACAAGTCTTTGGTTGAAGAATGGAGAGAAAGCAGAGGGGGAAAGCCGTGGGATTTCCAACTCGTTTAGTATCTCATAGAGTTGAGCCTTGTCCAACCAAATCTCCAGAACTATATAAAGACAAGCTCCAGAGAGAGAGAGAGATGTCAGCCAGAGCAGAGGTAAGGTGACAGAGGAGGAGGGTGAGAATACCACCTGGAGATACTGGAGATAAGTATCCATTGGAAAAGGATAATAGAATAAAGTAAAGCTGGCAGTGTGGGTTTTCAGGCATATCTCCGACCATTCAAACTCTTTCCGAGTATAGAAGCTGATGAAAAGGCTCACCTCTGGGCCAAGACGCGGGCATTGTCCCACCTGCCTACACCTAGATATTCACTTACTATTATTAGAGAGTATGAAATAGTATTAAAGGACCCGTGGTGTGGCCCCACCAATGCCCGGCATACAAGGACCATGAGATAGGATGGGGGAGTCGTCCAGGCAGATGGGGAGATAAGCGGTAAATCTGGAGGTTGATGGTGTCTTCAAAGCCCTTCTGGACGGTTATGGGGGCCATTAAATGTCTGAGCATAAGTTTAAATATTTTAGAAGGCAAGGGAGCTTCATCTCCTTCAGAAAAGTCACTACCCATTCCCGTCACCTTGCACACACCACCTAGGGCCGTAGTGTCTATGAACCACCACCACCACCGACGGCCTTATCTTCTATAATCACCTCATAAAGTAGCATGACCCTCCCCTACAACACAGGGCAACGAGGACCTCTCCTTATCCAATTATCATTAGTTTAACTTATATTATCGTCTATGGCTCAGCTTCCGACTTGCCGGGCTGATTATCTTCTCATGACTATCCATGGGGCTGTGGGGGGTTGTATGCAAAACCCGGGTATTAATAAAAGCGACCAGAGAGGCTGAGGTAGTTGGGTATGGTGGGGGATTGAGTCCGGGAGAGCAATGTCATTATTATTTTACTCACCTTCCAATTTCACACTGGGTATTCAAATATTTATATGATCAGAATGAATGTTGGGGTGATGGAGGTTGTAGTGGGTTGATATTACCTTGTGGTCGCATCATTCTAATACCCGGGTGCAAGTTTTCGAATTACCGGATCACGCTCCAGGATTATCCTATAGGATATTGGAGGAGAGAGGCCGGTGAGATCTTTAGGGCCGTTGTGTTGTGCCCTTGGTGGTTGGGGCTCATCATCTGGCCTGGAGTCTACCTCTGAGGGATTCCAATATCTCATTTCCACATCTGCCAGAGGTGGCTTCTTGCCCTTTTCATGAGAAAATATGGCTTCCTCATCCTATGAAATCCCTTCGTTCCTTTAGATACATTTTCTCAAAGCTGGCTGCAACCAGGGGCAATGAATTTACTATATAATTGTATGAACCAAAGATAAGGTGAGTGGGCGATAAGGTGATCAGAAATAGATTTGTGAGCAATAGATTTTAAATTGTTGTTATCACGTCAGGTGATTTATTAATTTATAGATTTATTAATTAAATCCGTATAAACGGTTTTAATTTCTTTAGAAATATTCTCTTACTTTTGTTCAGCATATTTTACAAAAGTAATTAAAAAGGAGGAAACTCTTCGTTAGTAATTAACAAAGAGGTTCTAGATATAAGTGTGAATATCCTAACGGAACTTAAAAATCAAAATCTTACAGCATCAAGCTAAAATTTCAGTAATTTAAGTCACCACTATTTATATTTAATTTCCCCACATAATTAAATAATTTGCATGCATTTATTCGTACCACATAAAAAAATTGCGAGCCCACTATTTAAACTTAAAAATTCTGTCCGATCGAGACAGTTTCAGCTACTGGATATACTTCAAATAATGGTTTAATAAATTAATCTGACAATGGGCTTGCACATATACTGTTTTAAAAAAACTGGTCAGGTAAAGCCAACAGCTTGATGATTTCCGATCGCTGAGAGAGAATTTGACAAGCCAAAATGAGTCTGAGTTCAAGTGGAGCGTTTTGGTCACTTGAATATAATAATAGGCTATTAGACTTCAAGTCTTCAAGTATGGCGTGTGTTCAAGTTATATCTTCCCCGTGTCGCTTATCACTGTATTTTGAATTGGTTGGCAAACCATCAAACAATCAATCAATCGAAACGGACATAGGACATAGTACAATAGAAAATACAATTAGAAAAATCTTTCACGATTTAATAAAAATTAAGGATCAGGAGATTATGCAGCATCCGCAGCAAGGGGTGTCATCGTATTGGCCTCCATCTGGACTCCCTCCAGCATTATCCCTTGGGGTATGACCGTTTCCTGCGTTTCCACTCGGCCCTTCTGAAATTTCAAAAATGGCAAACTTGACATTGTGCATAATCTATCATTTGCTTTGGTTGACAAAAGTTAAGCGTATTTTATTTTGAAACTTACCATGTCCCGTTGCCATGTTGGGGGGAGCTGGAGGAGTGAGTATGAACGGCCTTACGGGCTTCATGTCTGAATGAAATTGTCAAGCCGATTTAATTTTTAGTATTGTGGATTTCCAACTTCCCCCCATGGATGAAAGAGAAAGTGGCGGGGGAATTCAAAAAGTCAAAATAGAAACCAGTGGTGGCAGATGGATTTAGTCTCTCTCTCTCCACACTTCACAAAAGAAGAACAACACACGGACCTTTCCTCAATTTGAATTCAACAATCAAATTTCAGTCATAACAATCAAATCCCTCAAGGACTTTTGAGAGAGAAAGGATTTGAAATCGGGTCCAAGAATCAAAGACATCGGTCCCCAATCTTCCGAGGCAGTCATTGTTGACTTTTATTGTACAATCAACAATCAATCCATTGTTGGAGGTTCAAGTCCGGTGAGGTCGGTTGATTTTTTAAGATTGAGAATTGATTGATTGAAATACGCAGTTGGGTTGCTGGCTTGGGATTGAACGTGTTGGAATGTATTGCAATTGGAATTAGGATGCTAATTTTATGTTGTCACTTCAAGGTCGAGATTGTCTAATTCTTCTGCACAGCACGAGACGACCGGTGGTGGTGGTTGGTCGTCGTGGTCTCTCCATTCTCTGCTCATCAGATTCGGAATATTTAACTTATGATTTTGAAGGGAACGGAGGTGAAGATGAAGTCCCTAGTAGCCGTTTTAGGGGTCATGCTGGGCTGCTGCACAAACGTCATCTTTTTGGAGCTCCTTGTCAAGTAAGTTTCCAACTTGGAATCAGCTGATGAGATTTTGAAGGTTTTAAACTATGGGATGATTTTATTTTACAATAGAGATGACCCTGGGATCGGAAACTTGGTCAACTTCTCTCAGTTTGTGATAATTTCCTTGGAGGGATTTATGACCACTTTGAGGTTCGGCACAAAGAAGATCAGCGTCCCTATGAGGTCCGTTCTCACCCGCTAATTGTTCAACAGAAATTTCAATTACCGTTAACTGAATGACTTGTGTATTTTCCAGAGAGTACCTCACACTGGTGGTGTTCTTCTTCATTGTCAGTACTGCCAATAACATGGCCTTCGCTTTCAATATCTCCATGACTTTGCACTTGATATTCAGGGCTGTAAGTTTTTATAAATCGTGTCCCTCTTGATAAGACTCAGGATGACTCAGATTTGTTTGGTATTTAGGGATCCCTGATGGCGAATATGGTGCTTGGAATGATAATCATGGGGAAGAGGTATAACTTAACCAAGTATTTGTCGGTCACGATGATTTCTATCGGAATTGCTGTGTGTACCATCGCATCCAGTCGAGATATGGGGGTAAGGAGTTGGGGAAAATAATGGGCTTGATTAGGGATTGATAATTTGAACGTTAGTTTCAAAAACCGATCGACTGAGTCTTTTACTGAAGCTTGTGCATTCTGAATTTTAGGAGAGTTCGGCACCAGCTGTGGAAGGAGCTTTTTCAGAATACTTCTGGTGGGTCGTAGGTAAGTATTTATTTATGATCAAGTCATCCAATCACATGCTTGTTTTCCTATAACTTTTTGACATTGTTCAATTGTTCTACAGGCATATCAATTTTGACGTTCGCTCTCTTCATGTCAGCCCGAATGGGCCTGTTCCAGGAAGTTCTCTACGCCAAATACGGAAAACATCCTCGTGAAGCTCTTTTCTTTACGGTAAGAAATTCGAATCATTAAGACCAGAAATATAAAAGCCAAACCACTCAGTCTGCGATCAAATTTGAGGTGAATATAATTTTATATCGTTTCCAGCACTTTCTGCCCCTACCCGGTTTTGCATTGCTCATCACTGACCTAGCGACTCATGTTGGAATGGCAAACAGATCGGTGCCCATCGATGTTCTAGGCTTCGCAGTTCCTTGTGTTTGGTTGTACCTGATTGGGAATGTCCTTACACAGTAAGAACTCAAAATGATTGTATCATTCAAGTTTTTTTTGGACTGACAAATAATGGATTTCGTGTTTCTTTTAATTCGCAGATGTATGTGCATAAACTCAGTATTTGTTCTAACAACTGAATGTACATCATTGACAGTAACTCTGGTGGTGACTCTCCGGAAATTCATTAGTTTAATAATTTCGATATTCTACTTTGGGAATTCATTCACTGTTGCTCACTGGGTCGGAACGATGTGTGTCTTCGCAGGGACAATACTCTACTCCGATATTCCAGCTCTCATTCGACAGTCCAGGTCAACTCAAGTGAAGAAAGCAGACTAATCTTAAAGTCTATGTACTTTTCCCCAGCCCTTAATCGTGAAAATAACTTATCCAAAAGAACAATATATTCACCTCCTAAGTCAGGTGTATGTTCCACCCCTAATCCAACCTCTAATCTTCAGTTCTCCCATTTTTAATTCCTGAGAGTACTCGTTGCCATTTCAAAAATCTATCGAGCAAGACCCCGGCCCCCTCCCCCTTATAGTTCATCAAAATGATATTTGCAACAACCAATGCCAAGTGTCAATTTTACTTAATCACTTCAACTAGCTTAATCAAATCCAACCGGTGCTGTTGCTGTGATGGTTCAAAAAAAGGCTGAAGGTTTTATCAGGGAAAGGAAGTTCCCTGTGGAAACTATCAATATATTCCAGACCTTCTTGCAATAGATAACTCTTAACTACATATGAAATGTTATGATTATCCTATTGTTCTAAATACCTTCTAAATGTTTAAAAGTTGTTGTTCTTGTGTGCCGAATGAAATAACTACTAGCCAGAGACGAATCCAGCTTTAATTCTACAGAATTTAAATTATTAATAAAATCTTAAAAACAAACAGTGACCCACCAGTCTTATTAGTCCTCACAGAATTATCTATTCAAACCTTTCTCTTGGCCATATCGATAATGCTGAGTTAAGTATGTCGTCGTACTGCTTATAACAGGTGCATTGATAACAGGTTACCCAAAGGCATATGGACTGTTCGAAAATGACGCAACTCTGCAGGAGGAGGGGGTCTGACTTTTGGTTACAAAATGTGATCCAGGGGCATCGATCAGAGTTTTGCTACGTGCCAACCAAAAAAATCCAGGTAAAGCATTACGATGGTGTCAGCGTTACGTTACGGAGAGGTTATGACTTGTGTCACAGGCAGGTCATGGAGTGTTAGGAAGCGGTAGGGTGGCATCCAGTCAGTGGTGACGTAATTTAGGAAGAGCCCTTGAGCCGTTTAAGGTATGAAGAAATCGTTGTCCAGCTCCTTTGGCTGGTGCAGAGGAGCTAAAAGGTGCGGAGTTTGAGGTACAGGTGGATGTAGTGGAGAGGCAGGTGTGAGAGAAAGGGTTTGTTGCGTGGCATCAACTAAAACTCACTAATTTGCCGACCTATTCCTCATCATCAAATAATAAGATAATTAATTCAGATATTTAAACACAAGAGCTGAGTATTCTCGCAGGCCCAACACCTTGACACCCACACTGCCAACATGCTCCTCTAATAATTGATCCAAATATATTCAAATCAACTCTTTCCAAACGCTCGGAATTAAAAGACTTTGAAATTTGAATATTTGAGCCGAGTGTCACTTGGAATTTGGGACAAGGGCGGAAGCACCAGCAGGTGGCCAGAGGTGACCAGAGGCAGTCCCCACCAACTCACTTCTACTTTCCGAGAGGTCAGAAAAAAGAGGGAGAACTTATTGGGCTTGTTCTAAGCGTTTTTTGACAGCTTCAGAGATTAGTTGACACTTGACACTTTGACACTTGACACTTTGACAGTATCAGAAATTCAGAAGGTAGTTCGTTTCTAGGTTTTTATAGTTGATTTTTATTGGTGTTTGGTTTTGACATTTGGTGTTTTGATTGTTGCAGGTCACAGGTAACAATTGAGCGAAGACGGGGAGTGAGGAAGTTACTGATTGGAGGGTGACCTTTGACCTCGTCTGTGTATTTTAGCATCACCTGCGGCCTTTCTAAAGCGTGTTGAATATCAAGACTTGAGTGTGTGGGATCTTGAGTCACCTGTCCAGCTGTCAGTTGTCATCCCTTCCCTGCCTCTTTTTTAAGATGTCCTCTTCCGCTATTTTCATTTTGGATGTCAAGGGGAAGGTCAGAAGCTATTTAAGAAGCAGAGTTTGAATCATGTTAATTGACTAGATTGGGTTTTGATGGTTGCCACTGGTATTGTATGTTGCAGGTGTTGATCTCCAGAAACTACCGGGGGGACATAGACATGGGGGTGATAGAAAAGTTTATGCCACTGCTAATGGATAAAGAGGAAGATGGGAATTTGACTCCGATTCTTCAAACGAATGATGCCACCTTTGGCTATATCAAACACAACAATCTTTATATCGTCTCCATCACCAAAATGAATGCTAATATCGCCCTTGTATTTGCCTTTCTTCACAAATTGGTCCAAGTAAGTGGACAGTACAGTATTCCATTGGGATTTCGAAAAGGGATAAGCTCCATTTATACTTGTACTCTTGCTGTTTTCAATTTTCAAGTTTTATTAACATGAGTAAGATAGAAAAAGTAAAAGAGAAAGTGCAAGTATAAATCGGGCTTTAGTAATTACGATTTTTTGCTAAAAGATTGAGTTTTAATGACTTGATTTTTTAAATGTTTTTTAATTTTTCCCTTTGTGATTTTTAGGTGATGATAGAATATTTTAAAGAACTGGAAGAAGAGAGTATTCGAGACAACTTTGTCGTTATTTATGAGTTGATGGATGAGCTACTTGATTTCGGCTATCCTCAGACTACTGATAGTAAAATTCTTCAAGAGTAAGCATTTCCATTGGGATTTAGTATAAACTTTTCAAGGGGGGCTTATGGCATTGGTAACTAATGACGGGTATCTGTCGTTTTTAGATTTATCACACAAGAAGGTCATAAACTTGAAATTGCCCCAAGACCCCCAATGGCTGTAACAAATGCAGTGTCCTGGCGATCAGAGGGGATCAAATATCGAAAGAATGAAGTTTTTCTGGATGTTATAGAATCTGTTAATTTACTTGTAAGAAACGCTTTTGAGGCAGACGGAATCAATTTTCTCTATTGATAAATATTACTCAACTGACGATGGGAATTTTAACAGGCAAATGCAAACGGACACATCCTACGGAGTGAAATAGTAGGTGCTATCAAAATGCGAGTTTATTTGTCTGGTATGCCTGAGCTTCGACTGGGACTGAATGATAAAGTACTCTTCGAAAGTACCGGAAGGGGAAAATCAAAGTCTGTCGAGTTAGAGGATGTCAAGTTCCATCAGTGTGTCAGATTATCAAGGTCAGCTGAGCACGAGCACACAGTCTCATTTGAAACTTTTAAATTGAAAACAGGGACAGAGTTGTTTTAATTTATCGTTTCTTCATTTTAATGACAGGTTTGAGGTTGATCGAACGATTTCTTTCATTCCGCCCGATGGAGAGTTTGAACTGATGTCTTACCGGCTCAACACACATGTAATGCACCTCACTTACTAGCAGAACTGTCTGTCTAGCCCCTTGTCTTTTTATTTGTATTTGAATGATAATTTGAAACGCAGGTAAAGCCTCTAATATGGATTGAGTCAGTAATAGAAAGGCACGCCCACAGTAGAGTTGAGTACATGGTCAAAGCCAAATCCCAATTCAAGCGGAGGTCCACGGCAAACAACGTGGAGATAATCATTCCAGTTCCAGGTGACGCAGACTCACCAAAGTTTAAGACAGGAATCGGTTCGGTCAAGTACGCTCCGGAACAAAGTGCCATCATCTGGACAATCAAGTCCTTCCCCGGTGGGAAGGAGTACTTAATGCGGGCCCACTTCGGTCTTCCGTCCGTAGTTGGAGAAGACAATGAGGGGAAACCACCGATTCAAGTCAGATTCGAAATTCCCTACTTCACAACGTCAGGGATTCAGGTAGGCTAATTTGAAAGAGTTCAACAGATTGGACGTGGCCAATAGTCAGTGGTTGATTTCTTTAATATTGCAGGTCAGATACTTGAAAATCATTGAGAAGAGCGGATATCAGGCGTTACCGTGGGTGAGGTACATCACACAGAATGGGGATTACCAGCTTAGGACTAACTGATGATGTGCTTTTAAGTAACACGTGTTATATTAGCAGTGAATTAGATGTACGAGCAATAGGACATATTCTTTCTAAGGTATAGGTTGTGTGCACCACAAAGTAGCGTCTAGCTTCGATAGAATTGATGGTCTCGAAATTCTACTGCCTGCCTACCTCTCGCATTTTTACTGAATTATTAGAAGCCGTCGTTTTAAAATCTCTTTCCCAGATGTCAAAGTTAATGTTAGTTTGATTTAAAAGGATCATAAATATTTGAGTGCGGTTTTCAAGATGCAAGAAGTATAGATGCTTCCCTCGATCAGTCCAAAACCAAATACTTAATCGATGTATACAGTATTTTATCAGATGCCCTGCTGTGCTAAAGTAATCATGGTTTTTATAAAGCTCCGAAGTTTTTATACGTCGAAGTTAAATATCGAACCACACCCCCGTATGAATATAAAATAAACAAGAGGTATTTTTGAGAGATGACCAGCCCAAATAATGTTCTGCTGCATTTGAAGCTTTTCAGCTGAGGTCTAACCCCCACCCCCAAGGTAAAGGATCCCTATGAAGTTGCATAATCTTATTCGCTTATTTTATTCACCATTTCATCTACTATGTCTGTTTCTGTTCAGTTGTTCCGTACATGCAACCTAAAAGTACCATGTTTAACCAATAAATGTTTATTTAATTGTAAACTATCCGAGAATAATGTTCCAAGTGTTCCATAGGGTCAGATTATTTACTTCAGCTTTCCCTTTAATTCACCTCTTTTGAGTAACTACAAATGAACTGATCATCACAAGCACAAATCCTTTCATTATGCTAAGAAACACTGAAAATAGGAATCAATTGGATTCAAAGTCGAATAATCATTTCCTCGTCCAATTGCCAAACTAAATAAATACATCTTCACAATCTTGAGTTAGGAGGGATGAAATGATTTTCAAGAAATAAAACATCCGGGCATTCCAACTAACAATATTCATAATGACTCTATAACTAAGGACTCGGAGTTGGTGTGGGTGTGACGGGAAGTCCTTTACTAGCAAAGTATTCAGGTATTACTTTAGCCGGCGATGACGTCATTACGCTGCCGAGGGTGGTTTCTGAAATCACATTTAGACAAAGTATTAAACTACACGTGTGTCTGCCATCATGTCATAAATGAATTCATAAATCCCCCTACCTGAATAGCACCCTCAACACAAAGTGCAAAATCTCGTACGACTTCTGAACACTTTAAGGCTTGGTTTTTATTTTCTTGATAACACTGAGCTACTTTGGCAGTGTGGTGTTGGCACACTGGCTCCTTAGGTTTCGGCACCAGTTTGTCTAGCTTTTCTAATTCCTTGTTAAACACTCCTTCGGCTGCAAATGCCGCTGCCACATACTACAGTACATAAAAAAGCGATTAGTTTGTCTACACAATTCTGAGAGGTGAGTGTTTAAGAAATGCCACCCATACCCGAGCTTCCAAATCTCGAAGTTTTGAGGTCCAAAATTCATCATTCTGTCGAATTTCCACTTCCTTCTCCTGTCTCACTTCGTAGGCAGTGACAGTTTCGACGACTGGGAAGCCTCTTGTGCCAACGTTCAGAATTCCATGCTGAGGAAGTTGGGAGGAGGGCTGGGACGTCGTCTGGGCTTTGGATTCACCAGCACCTGAAGGAGGTGGTCGTTGATACTCACCCTCTGCTCTGCCGCCTGAAATCCACACATTCAATTTTAAAAGGTCACACAGTCACACACACCCTCCATGACCAGTTAGTTGTGCTGACCTGGAGCGGATGAGGATTTGGGTTCAGCCTGTTCTCCAGACACCGGACTTTGTCCATACCTCGTCGTCATCCGCTTGGCAACATCCTCGGTGATCTGTTAATCAGAACCGAACCCAATGTTTTAGAATATAGAGCTCATCTTGAATTAATTTATTATCCTTGGCTTGACCTACCTGGATAATTTTACCCGGGGGGTCAGGATTTCGTAAAGAAATCCCTCGGCTTGGCCCTGCACCCATTTTACAGAGAGGGACTACTGAATACTCCCACTGATTCTTTGAATTCCTTCTTATCCTGTAAAACCGATAACACAGAAATGATATCGGTTAGCATTGGGTTATAAAAATGTTGACCTTTGACCTTTGCATATAATTAGACCGATTAGGGGAAACTAATTATTTAAAAGATGAGAATAAAAAGCTGAAAGGTAAAGTTTAAAAACCGTGTGGTGTTTGTAAAAGTAAGTAGCGGACAAGTTTTACCTTCGGCTTTTTCCTTTGGCTTATCTCTTACCCCGTATGTTCAAAAACTGACCGACGGATTTTGATGAATCAAACTCACCGAAGGTTCGAAAATGAATAATTAGTGATGTGTGTAGAGTGAGCCGAGGTTGGTGAGTTTAGTATTGTAGGATAAATGGGAGTAGCAGAAGATTGAACTTGCCACTCCGGCCGGCATCGAGTTCAATTCCCACTCCACCTCAATCCAAAAACATATCATCCAATGTTAACATCTTAAAAGCCTAAAAGGTCACCTAGGCTAGGTCA
Organism: Agrenia bidenticulata; assembly: GCA_034694785.1. Classification (NCBI taxonomy): domain Eukaryota; kingdom Metazoa; phylum Arthropoda; class Collembola; order Entomobryomorpha; family Isotomidae; genus Agrenia; species Agrenia bidenticulata. The sequence goes on along the minus strand of JAQFYM010003145.1, from coordinate 6,316 downwards.
TCAATTATTTTAATAATCCTCCAATGGACAATATGTCGACAGTTTTAATTCATGGAAATTCCATAACAGTTTTAATTTGTTAGCTTTATCATTTCATAGCAATTTAAACCCATTTCCCACCTCAATGCAAAAACATATTATCATCCAATGTCAACACCTTAAAACATAGGTCACCTAGGCTAGGTCATAATTTATAGGGAGCAATCTTAATAATCGTCACATGGACAATATGTCGACGGTTAAACAGTTTTAATACATTAGTTTTATAGCGCTATCGTTCCAGCTATTGTTAAAACATTTAGTTAATCCCATGGACATTGATTTTCACAGACAGTTTTAATTCATCGACATTGTAGACAGTTTTAATTCATCGGCACCCCCTCCCCCCAGAGGGACTGAGACACTGTCGTTCAAAAAAGGGACAGGGGAATTTAAAATGCCCCTTCTGAAATATGCATGGGAGTAGAGATGACGAGCAATTAATGGACTATTTTTTAGCAATATTTATTATTGCATTTGGAATTTAGTTAGTAATTAAAGTTAGTCAAACATATGAATGGGAGAAAATCAACGAGCCCCTTATAAGTTATTTTATCTATACTTGTACATTTGCATAGATAAATTGCAGGATTAAACTACCTCTTAAATAACTCTTTTCTAATTCTAAAATCATTCAAAAGTAAATATTTTAGAGGGAGGTCAATTAAAGGTCAATCAAGTTATTTTGATGTCAGAACATGCTCGAAATGTTTCCTGTGCACCACACCCGACGCTCGAAGTCCCATTCCTGCACGTTCCCCAATCATTTCCTATAAATTCAATGTTTTTTTCTCAATGCTTGTCACAACTACTAACAATATTTTTTTTTTACATTTTCATCAAAATATTAAATAAATCCCGACCGACAAATTAAATCTTGGCAATTCCAGGAGGGAACGGGGTTAAAGGTCAAGGACTTACCCGCGCGGTAGTTCCACTGAATGATGCAGTGCTCGCACGTTAGCTTGCTTGGCAGCCGCAGTTGGGTCTTATAAATCCCCGTGTCCGCTACAGGGATCGCGGACCCCTTCCCATCAGCCCTTTGGAGTAGATGCATATTGAAGCAGTCCTGGTTCTCCGTGGACGGGCTGCTGCATAATCGCCACTCCATAGCCCCCTTGTGACTTCTCGTCAAGTCCACTTCCACGTCAATGACCTATGAAAAAGCCAAGGCTATGAGTACAACGGACTATGACCCCCAGAATAAAGTGACCCCTTGGAATAGAACTCACTCACCTGGCCAGAGCCGTACTGTCCCGTTATGATTCCGCGGTAGAATCTCCCTCCGATTTCGTTAGCCCTTGGACTAGGGTCCGCCAAGGGGTCCCCACACACTCCGCACTCCGTCCCCGGATTATCTTTCTGATGAAGGGCTCCACAGAACAGCTCATTGTCATTGTAGTTGGCCGGGGGGTTGTATTTGGCAAACTCGGGTATTCGCCAAATCGATGACCGACCTGCGGGTTTCAAAAATCTCCCGTGACCTCTCACCTCCATTATGCAAAGATATATTAGAAAAGAGAGGTAAGTGGATGTTTTTAACATTTTCTGAGCTGTAGTTTATGTTTTTTAAAGTCCAGTGTGACTCGTTATATCTAGTGGGAAACGGAGATGTGAAGACGGTGTTTATATACTGGAATTTGGGGATAATTAAAATGAGTTATGGATTGATTTGTCAGTGTGTGTAACCACATAAACAAGTTGGCCGTGTCTGGGGATGAATTGGAGGAGAGGAGTCTGTGACTTTCAGCATGACTTTTTATCAGCCCCACCCGTTTTCCAGCTAATTTGAAATAAGGTCGAGAGGAAGTTTGGTGTGCATGGAGTTCAAATTTGTTTCCGCACGTGCTTCACCCCAGACCGAAAAACGGTGTGGAGATACTATTCAATTCGTGCTGGAACTTTGCTGGAAATATATGAGACACAGTAACTAATGTAACATGTAACGATCACATCCATCCAAATTAGATCAAGTGTTTTATGCTTAAACGTTCAGACTTAATTTTATTTAGTTTAGTCTTGTTGACATTATTTATTTCCGTGGATCCTTCTGTTTTATATGCCAGAGCGTTCAGGAACTTGTTGGCTCATATATTTTGTGACGGGTGGCCTAAATATTGGAAACTTACTTACATAAACAACAACATGAAACAAAATACAAATGCTTTTCTTGGAAATTGCAAAATACAAATGAAATGTACTATGCAGGATTTAGGCTCGAAAATCCAAAATTTAAAATAGATTTCGCTCGAAGGCTTAACCAAAATACAATTTATGAATTTTAAATACTTGAAAAGAATACGAAATATGTATTTAAAATACTTGAAAAGAATACAAAATGTGTATTTTAAACACTTGAAACGAATACAAAATGTGTGTTTAAAACACTTGGAAAGAAGACAAAGTGTGTATTTAAATACTTGAAAAGAATACAAAATATGCATTTTAAATACTTGAAAAGAATACAAAATATGTATTTAAAATACTTTGAAAACAAAATACATATACAGATACAATATCTATACATATCCAGAGTTGTATTTTATGAATCAAAATACAAAATATAAAATACAATAAATGTAATGAACTAGAAAAACCAAAATCCTTTTTTCGTCAAAGATGCAAAAGTACAAAGGAAAATTGTATTTTGTACCTTGAGTATTTTGGTCAACCCTGTAATTTGTATGGAAATTTGACGGAGGAGCCAATAGTGAGAGACACAGCCTTTGGTTGTCTTAACTAAATTAAATGAAGATGCTATAAATTAATAATTGAGCGATGGATTGGGAGGCATAGCGGATGGTAATGATGCTATTGACCATATGGACTTTAGCATAATGATTAAATAAAACGATTAAGCCTTTGGCTTCTTCCCAACACGCGCCTTGTTGTTCACCGTTCAGATTAATTAATTCTTGGGCAACAAATGTCAATCAAACTAATTGATCCTCGTGACTAGGGAGAGAGAAAAGTTTTTAAATCAAAGGGGAAATAAATTATTATTATCCCATCAGAAAGTCGTCACCAAATGAATCCATGCCGGCCATAAATAAGCTATTTCGGCTTTCATAAAAAAAATCCCAGAATAGAATGGGGAAAATATTTACACATTCGAAATATTCCCCAGTCACGTGTCCAAACATTAAAAGAGTCAAAGGGAAGCATTTAAAAATCAACAAATAATAATAACCTCACCTAAGGAAACTTTGTTGAGCTGCCTTTCTTTCTTTTGGCATTGAACAAGAAAATTTGCCAATTTTTGTCCTCTCATTGAATGCCACGGGTTCTGAAACTTGAAAGCACCTCAAAGTCCCGGAATCTTGGAGAGGCGGACTGGGCTAAATTTTAATTTTAATCACACAAGGGACTAGATTCCTTCACAAATGTGTCGACAGTGGAGATGAGGAGAAAGATGAGACTATCCCCAGGGGCTTTCATTGCTGATTACATTTTGAAATTGAGAATTTTTTAATGCAGCATTAAAAATTTAAAAAATTAGTTTCGTATGAAAAATTAGAAAAATAATCTGCTTATTTTCCAAGCACTTTATGATATGAAAAATAAGAGAGTTAAAAACAGCTATTTTTGATAGTGATTTGGCAGCGCCTTTTGCCGTTCGAAATAGCAATCGTAATCTTTGATATTGATTGAATCCCTTAAGGGCCTAATTTCCTACAACTTTCTACAAGTACTTTGATTTCTTGGAATTAAAAAATAATCTTCTCAAAACAAAATTATGCCGGCAGTGGGGATTAATTTTATTTTGTTCGTCTAAGCTCAGGTTCTTCCTGAATTTCTTGGTTTTTTAATTCACCATAGGTGGACAATAAAAACAATGAAATACAAAAATCATTTGAATTTTAAAAACTTTCAATTTTTTTTACATTTTTACAAGCTTTGAAATTTCCTGTTATTTTTTTCATATTTTAAGGACCATATTTTAAGGATATGTATACGGAAGAGTCAATTTTGGGACGGAGGAAATTAAAGGAAAGAAAGTCCGCTCCACGGTCCGTATTTGTGAGGTGGAGTGGAATGGGGGAATTTTAATCCTTTTCGTCAGTATGGACATTAATAAGCAATTAGTATGCAAGGCAATAAATATTCCTTTTACCAAATACAATATTGTATATTAAGATTATTAAGTACTAATTAAGGATAGAAATACTTTGGGAGGCCTTGGATGCATTTTAGGGGGACTGCATTATTACCAAGTTAGTTTCCGGGACAAACCCATATGGCTAGAGGGCACTTTTAGGGGGGGGACTTTTATTGGGGACGTAAGGGCTCTTTGTCCCTTGTAGTACAGGTTTAGTTTGTTATTAGACAATCAGCTTTTCTACCAGTTCAAATCCCAAAGTTTTCAATCCATTTTAAGAAATGAAACAAAAAGTGAAACACTTAACAGTTTATAACATGGATTCCTCTTTCACTTTTCATATCTTATCCATGTTAAGTTTTTTTAACGTGGCTAAGATTTCCATAAAATAAAATATTGATTGTATAAACTTTAATTGGACTTGAAGCTCTTTTGATACTTTTACTTTCACTCTTTCTATATCTTAGTCTTATCAAGGGAATTGAAAATAACATTAGCAGCAACAGTGAAAGGGATAATAGGAGTATCAATCCTTTTTTAACATGACTAGGATATAAAAAGTGAAATGAAAATATTTTTTAATTTAGCATCGTAATTTTTACCCCGTGTTTGGGATACTTGAAATAATGCTTACACACTGAGATTGGACTTTTAGTCTGTAGACAGTTTTGGAGGGTGGAATTGTCATACAACTGCCACGTTTCCTTCTAAAGAAATGAAATGAAATCTCCTCCTCTCAACTTATACAGAATTGAGGTTAGAATCTATAAAATCTTGTTGACACCCCAAAAACCTGAATAATAAGTGACAGAGTCAATCAGCTTACTCTCCTCCGCCCCGGTTCCCGGATGATACGCACTAAATATATGGAGCAAAATATTTCTGATGACTTTTGTGGCCATATCAAAAATGCCGAGTTGAGTCATACTCAAGTCAATGTTAATTTAAAATGTGGTGAGTATGTGGACGTACTCATTTTGGGCATTTTCCATATGGCCATTAGTAGCCTCTCTCTCTCAGCCTTAAGAGTGATGAATAAATAGTTGAGGAATGTGTTTATTTAGTTTTAAATTAAAACTATGAGCTAAAAATGAAACATGTATTTGTAAAGGGAGAGGGATATTTTGCTCCTTGTCAAATCTTGTCAAATAATTAATTTCTAAATACACGGAATTGGGTTTAAAGTGAAGATTGATCAATGGACTTTCGTTATTCCTCCGTATTTATTTACTGCAATTAAATTATTTAATTAAAACTCCAAGTCCCCTCTGACGTTTTCCCCATTCCTCTCGTGAAAAACAATTGAAGGGCAGGGATTTGAGAAAGCTCAAAAAGTGAAAGTTAAACCGAGACCAGGGTTAGCCATTGAAATTTAAAGTGAAACATGAATTATGAAAAAAATGAGAAAATTAGGACATTTATCAAATTTTCCACAGTCTCTAGCAACAGGAAAGGAAAGTTTAATAATAGGGAGGTTGTGCAGCTACAGTGATTTTTTGTAGCAGTACCCTTAACATTGGTAGTCCCAATTAAAAGACAAAAATCCCTTTAGCGCAACCTCCCTAATGTCTCGTGTAAGCTTCTTGTCCCGAGGGGGCCCGGAGATGAGGGCACAGGCCAACTCTAGTTACCATTGAATTCGTAAACAAAGCACTTGCACAGTTAGTTCTAAGTTTGTAAAATCATCAAACCTCGATTTACAGGGTTACAGGGAAACTGCTTAACAACGGCATCGACAGACAAATGCGCCAGATGGTTACATTCCGAATGTCTGCAAGATTCATGCACAGTCAACAGTTTGGTCAACAGTGGTACTTATAAATCTCTTAGCTTGTTTTTCGTACAGTCACTAGGGGCTCGAAATATAGAAGGGTGAAAATATTATCCCTCTAAGGGGCAGTTCATCAATTAAGTATGCGAAAATCCCCATTTAAGCTCCTTTATAAATAAAATTCATTGAAATGAGCCTTACCATGACGTGACCTATGACCTCCTCCCACCTTACGTAATCTACGAACGTCCCCGAACTTGTAAGCTGTCGTTTGAAAGATGTGAATATGGAAAATACAAAATACTTAATAAAAAGGGGGATGATCCCTTAACCCGCCAAATCCCTTGGCAACCCAATCTCCTCTTCTCATTTGTTTATTTCCCCCTTGACCCAATATTTTCTCCTCC
>JAQFYM010003144.1:0-19796 GCA_034694785.1 Agrenia bidenticulata | reverse complement strand
ACACTCTGGATCTGTACCTCTTTCTTAAAAAAAAAGCTGTAATATGGTCTGTTTCCCTGAATAAATAATAATAATAAAATAATAATAATAACTATGCATCTAATCATTTGCATACTTAGCAAACTGTTATACCGATGATGCAGTCAAGGAACGTAAAAAACAGGGGCTTGTTATAAGGTAGCGACACACGGAGAGTTTTTTTAAAAATATGCAACTTTTGGCACTGTTCAAGACTGAAATTCACTTTTTCAGTTCCATGTGGGTTAGAAATCTTAGGAATGATAGCTTGGAATAATTCGAGAAAATAAGTTCATTCATAACTATGGAGAGTTATCATTCTTAAAAAAAATTTACTACAAATTTTACGCTCCATGAGACAAGTGACTCCCAGGAAAAAAATTTGTTGATTTTTCGAAAACTCTCCGTGTCGCTACATGGTAACACGCCCCGTGTATTTTTATTTTTACGTTCCTTGCCAGAATCTTAGGTCCACTTCCAACTTCTCTTACGATCCGCCTGTTTGCTGTACTCGAGTACATGAATACATAATCATGGTTGCAATAGGCGAACCGTCACCCTCAGACGATTCGAAATCCGAGGGTATTATTGTTATCGAAGACGACAGTGATATTGTCCCAGATGATCCGGAGGCAGATCCAGAAGTACTAATAAAAAATCCTACCACTTTCTGAAACCGGTTTACAAAATGGATGTTTGTTTTTTCTTTAATGCAGGCTGCCATTACTCCGAAGCCCGTTTTCGGGTTCGGCTATGACATTGTGGTTAATGAAGATGGGACGGTAAAATTACCCGAGAACGTGTTGTGCAAAGAGATGATTCGAACTGGCTTATCCCACGTCACTCGAACTCTGGACACCTTTGAATTCGCCTACAGTCGCTTCGATGGGAAAAGCAGGTTGGACTACTAACAATCAACTCTTCTTAAGTAAATGGCTAAAGTTTTTATGGGACTAACCGACCCTTAGAAATCTGACGAATGTCGACATTTTGGGAGAGTATGTTCACCTTCGAGTGATCGACCTTTCGAGCAATCGGATTCAAAGTATAAAAGCTTTGGCCCCCCTCAAACACCTTCTTGTTCTCATCCTCTCGGATAATCAATTACAGTCGCTCGACGAAATTCCTGAGTTCCCTTTTTTACAAGTATAAACTAAAAGAGTCGATAATAATAAGGAAATTCGTTAACTTATATTTACACACCGAAATGATTTGAAATATTTAGGCATTAAGCGTTCCTGGAAACGGATTGAAAACCTCGGCTGGACTCTTCTCTAACTCATTGGCTTATCTGAAGCTGAACTGTAAATTAAAGACACATGGATATCCGTTTAACTAAAGCTTAATTAAATTAAAATCATCAAGAGATGATTAACTTTTAGCCAATAAATTGGAGACGCTGGATAATTTCAATGCCGACACATTCCCATGGCTAACTGTGCTGGAGCTTCGTGGAAATAACCTTCAAAACCTACAAGGTCTTAACCTTCCAAACCTTATGAGACTTTTCGTGGTAAGGTTGCCTAAGCTAGAACTACTCTACTAAATTATAACTTAAAGGCACGTGGTAGTTTTTTTATACATTCGTACAGCTACTAAATTGTCTGAGATGAATGCTATTGCAGGCTGACAATGAGCTATCAAGTCTTGAGGGTCTTGTAGGCTGTCCTAAATTGACTCATCTTCATGCTCGAGATAACAAAATCTCAAAGCTTGAAAACTTCCCAGTATTGGACCAATTAGAATATGTGAACTTACGGTAGCACTAACAAACGAATGATTCTTGAGATTGGTGACATGGTCACGAACTAATTAATGACCTTCAATCTAGGAACAATACTCTCACACGCTTCACTCAAACTCATCATCTTGGAAACTCCCCTAACATTCGTGCCCTCATAGCAATGGACAACCCGATCACAACTCTGGATAATTACAAGTACCATCGTCAGTTCGGAACAAATTTGGATTACTTTTCTAATAATGATAATATGATTTCAGAATCGAGATGATTGTCACTAATCCCAACCTCCGACGGTTGGACAAGGAGCCCATTACGGAGCTCGACTTGGTGGATGGTCGGCAGCTCCGAAGTGGAAGGGAAAAGGGCCTGGCCCCGTCCACTGCTGATGACCCATCCTTATTTACTCCTCCAATATCAGTAATGGGAAGCGGGGGCACGGACGATGAAGAAGAGACTGAAGAACTCTCTGACCAACCTGATGAAGAAATGGAGGAAGCTGAAGTTTTAGAGGATCGACCATTGGAGGAGATACCATCCAGTGAAAAGCATCTTCTTAAGGGAGTTGACATTAAGAAGGGATCTATGCAGGAATAATTTATTGACTATTAATGTACAAATCTGCACATATTTTAAATATGAACAATTAATTAAACAGTGCACATCCGAATCGGGTAGACCTAATTTCGATTATGCATCTGACTACGATCTTATGGTAGGTAATATGATTAAGTTTACTTTCTCAAATAGTTTACAGACGCTGTTTTAGTGTTTTTTCTTCCTACTTCGGTGGAAGTAATTTTAAAACGATGAAGCATGGCATGCAAAACAGGTTTAAAAACGCCGGAACTGAACATCATAAAGTAAATTACTCTTAATTCTTAACTCACATTGAGCTAACGGAATTACATTTAAAAAACTCATATAAAATCGGTTCATTCATACGGAGTGATATGGACTCTAGATTGTTCTAATCGTCTAATCTAATTGATTTCTAATTAGTTTTCATAGTCAGGGCATGGATTCGGAAATATCTTGCAATCTTGACGAACGTTGTCAAGAAATCATGTTGGGATATGGTTGGGATGCAGCACAGACGAGAAATTTTCCAACAAGGTCCAACCTTTTAAAAAAAACAACAAACGTTTGTGGGGATGCAGTATCTGATCAGTTTATGAATACCGGACTTTTACAAGATAGGTGAAGTTCGTTTCCGTAGAGAGGTAGCGACATACGTAATTATTTTTTAAAGTAAACAAGATATTTTCGTCTGGAGGACACTGTCTCCAGCGCTAAAATAAACTGTATGATTGAAATATGATAATCGATAAGTTACTCAGTTTACTTTAAGAATATTACTTTTGTAACTCTCTAGGGTTCGAGAATCTGTTGTAATTCCAATTATTGTGGTTAATTAATATTATCCGTGAATTTCATTGAATTTTGAAGTAGATTAGTCCTTCAAAATAACGCAATGGTTAATTAATGCTCTATTAAAACTTGCACTAATTCCTTTAGAGATAAAATAAACAAACATTGACCCGTCCAAGTCAAATGACTTAACGAAATTTTACAAACGAGTACTTTAGATAATATGCTGTGCTAATAGACGAAAATGGAATTCATAAACCAAATAAATGACCCGTGGGGGTCAATCATAATGGGTTCTCTTAACCGTGTGTCGCTACCTTATATGGAACTTTACTTGGCTTATCTTGGGACTTTTAAAATGCACGAATGAGCAAACAAAGTAATTTGCACTAGCTATTTCAAATTCTATAGCAACGTGTTTCGAAAAAGAAGTACATAATCGATTATATGCTCATGGTTTAGTGCGGATTGATCAGAGACAACTTGATTTAATAGTTCGCTAAGGTATGTGAAAGGAGAAGAGAGGAAAAGAGCAAGTAAAATTACCTTTGTCGAAACGAATTAAATTTCGATATGGAATTTCAATAACTGCATGGATATATTTCTGAAATCCTTGGAAATCCGCAATTTTTTTAATGGATACATTATCATCCCAGCTAGGACTTCGACTTACGTCCATTTGGTAGTTTTAGAAAACTTCAAAATTATATATCATGTATATTCATGAAAGCTCTCCTAATTTGAATTTTGATTGTCTCAATTGAAAAGCGATTCTTTCGAGAAGGAAGTCACTGGTCGATGCGTGAAAATATATAGATTTGAACCTCATCCCCGGAGAAAGGTGCTAATAATTTTAGGAGAAGTTACCATAACCATTTTCCTACCGTTGACAGGAAAAGTTTTAAAACAATGGACCCAGGTAGAATCTTCCTCAAATTTTTTCGATTCACGTGTCGTATCTGAGTGAGGTGACAATAAATTGAAACTGATGTAGGAATTTAAGAAACCTGTACAATTGCTAGGGTTGATACCATCCTCCAAGGTGGATAAAATAACCCAAGATATCCTACAAGCCTACCCTTACATAGATTCTAGCATGACCAACAAGCTTCAGGAGGCTATCGTAGAGGTCAAGGCTAGGGATTATGACCACAATGGGATCGTAATTGTACCACAAGTAGCTTCAGATGGATCATTTCTTCCTCGCTATCCGGAAGTATTCGATGAGTTAGACATGTCCTATGGCTTAGTTTACGGTACGGATATTAATGACGATGAGCCCGATTTCGGCAAGTTAGACCATTACATTGAGCAGCTTTATGAGGACATCCCACAGAAAATCTCTGGCTCTTCCAACATGTCCAAACTAACAAAATTCAACTCCTACTTGCACGATATTGCTCAACACGGTTAGCTGGTGGATAAACTATCTTAAAGTTATCTTTGCTATCTGATAAAATTGCATTCCTTTAATACAATGAATTGGATTCTCAGAATCAGCAGTGAACGCCTTGTTCCGAACACTTCGAGAAGATTCTAAAAAATCTATGCAGCTGACATACAACATCCTTCGGATTTGTCTAGATTTTGCAAGGATTATAGAGTTTCGGCCAGTGCTGTTGAAACATAAAATACCTCAGCTCACATTAGACATCATTGATTTCGAATTGGAACGATATGAAAAGTGGAAAGTGCAGATGAGCCTACTGGAAGAAAAGGCAGCATCCAAACCACAAAGTGGTCGAGTACTTAATGATTATCACGCAATGGTGGCAAAGCTTAATGAATTCACTGACACTCAAAACTCGCTACTCAAAGGTAACCTCAGCACAAATTACATTTCCATGCAAATTCAATGGAAATTGACAGATGAATTGAAGTCAACTTTTTCGTATTTTTCGTTTCTCTAGTGGCATTTGAAATCCTTCATTGCGTATCAGAAAAAAAAATAGTTCGTGAGGCTCTACTTGGCCAGCGGGTAATCTGTTCTTTGGGAGAAGGATTAGAGAGGAAGGATAATGAAATACTGGATGTCATCTTACTCTACCTCAGAGACTTGTCCTCTTATAGCCAATGCATTGATCAAATGATAATCGCCGAGGTTGTGGATAAGCTAGCCAAAATTCTCAAAGGAGGAGCTCCTATTCCGAGGAAGACGATAAGTGCAGCCTTGCAGCTATTGTACAATCTCAGCTTCCATCCCGTCCTTTGTGCACGGATAGTTAGCTGTGAACTGATAAGCGTCTTAGCTCTTTGTTTTGGTACTTTTTTTGACCAAATTTGTTGTGCTAACTTTTCGAGAATCTAATTCATCACTTGGCTATTCAATAGAAAAAAGTCCTTTACAGGATATTGCAGGGAAAGCCCTGTATGTTCTCTCAATGAACCCGAAAGTTCGACGCAAGTTGGGAAAATCTTCATTTGTGATCACAGTAAGAAAATTGATGTTAAAAATATTTTATTCTCGAATGAGATTGATTTTAAACTATCTAACTTTGGACTAGCTTATGAATAGACTGACAGATCACCCTGAGAACTCCGTACCTCAGGTATTGGGATGTTTGGCCGTAAATCTGGCGATGAATGAGCGTTGTGTGGGCATGATGTGGGAGAGCGACAAGGTGAGCCAACTTGTCATGAACGCTTTGAAGAACGAGGATGTTCTGGCAATGAAAATCATACGAAATCTCGCGGAGCATGAAGCGGTTTTTGTTCTCTACGAACGGATTGAAGACATCGCTTCCGCCATGGTGGGGTCATCAGATCAAGAATTCGTGACCGAGTGCATCGGTTCATTGTCATGTTTTGACCCCTATAGAGTCCATGTTGACTACATCACCGAGAAAGGTAGAATATTTCCATGGCTGAAGCAAACTTTGGGCTACTATATTGACTTAGTTCAGAGAGATTCCATTGAACTGATTGGTACGGTATGCAATAATTTTGCATATGTATTCACGTTTCGAATGTTTAATGGATGAATGAATATTGGTCTCAACGATTACTAGTAACTATTAGACGTACAGTGATCGAAGATCTCCTTCTTCTGGCAAGCCTCTGTAGATGTGAGGATGGGGCTCGCGTTATTGTTGGAGAAGGATTTACAGAACTTCTTATGAAGATTCTTCATCTTAGTAACAAGGACACAGAGATACTACAGCAGGTTCTGTCCGTTTTCAACAAATGTACAGAACATGAATCCATTTCTGTATTCTTTGCTTTGAAAACTCGAATTCCAAGTGGGCTATTGGAATTTGCTGAAACTTCCATAGGACATCTGAAGCAGCTCTCGGAATCTGCGTTAGATCGTATAGCTGTACGATTTCATTATAATTACACTTTCGTACTTTAATATTTTTTAAAAGGATTTATGTAGGTGGATCTTATTAGCTTTGTAGTCTATTTTAATTGATTTTTTAAATTAGATATTTGATGACACTTGGAAGGAAAATATGCAGCAGTACCACTTCCTATCTTGGAACAAAGACTGGACAGATGCTATCACTCTGGAGGAACTGGAACGGGATCAAGGAGTAGTGAGGCCAATGACAGCCGGAATAAGTTTCGAAGATTTTCAGAAGGGAAATCGATATGATATAGAGAAAAATAGAAGGATTTTATTGACCGGGTCATCTGATTCCGACCCTGATGTAGATCAAAGCCGACAATCTAGTGGAATGAGCGGGAATGACAGTGACCTGACCCGATCAAACTTTTTTGGCTTGTTCAAACATCAGTTTGAAGAAGAAATGGCTGTACAGCAGAGACAAGGGTACGGGGACCAGGATGACTTGTTTGAAAATCATTTCGATTACGGTGACTACGAGTCCGACTCGGATGCAGGATGGCATTGAGTCAAAAATACTAAATGTATGCTTAGCTATTCTGAAGAGGAATCCTTTGAACATTAAATACATCAGGTTGCGGAATAAAATGGACATTGCTTGATAACTGAAATAAATAGTTTCTTCAAATCACAAGAATACAATTCAATCGATTTTTACTTTTCTATTCGAAGCATTTGTTGGGTGGATTCATTCTCGATCTCGGAGGACATTTCCAAGCCGTTGAGAACTCATTTAGCTGCATGAAGGTGGCTAGCATATTCGCAACATATTGTTTGTAAGCTCTATCAGATTTCCCAACGAGTGGCCTTTGTCTACAAAAATGCTGAATGGAGAAAAATATATTATAATAAAAGTTCATCTATGGCAAAGAATTGGTCTAAGTTTGGTTTAAACGCGTACTCGGGCAATTGCCATGAAAAATAGCTGCTCTTCCGTGAATTCCTCTTGTCCGATGAGTTTCCTGGAGATGTCCCACCTCCGATATTTTGGGCTGAGTTGGTCATACGGGTGGGTGGAGAGGTATTGCCGATCAATAGAATCAAAGTGAGCCGTTTTAATTGCTAGTACGTTAGCAAACAAATCCCAATTGGTGTTGAACAACTCGCCTTTTGTTGTGTTGAACATTCCATACTTGTCTGACCCTTGAGTAAAGCCAAAGAACACGCAGGACTCTTGGCTGCTATCATTTTTTTTCAAGGTGGAAGCATCTGTTTTGTACTTTTTCTTCAAATTTGCTGCATTTAAAAATGTAACACTTGTACAGATTGTAATTAACTACTTCTTAAAATTTTGTGATGGATAAGCAAATAAAAACCTTTTCCAAGGTATTCTGACAAATAATCTAAGATTTTCCGCATTATCACAACCGTGGATCCTCCATTCCGTATGGCCCTTACAGTAAAAAAAATACTTTGTAATGAACGTGCAGAACAACAAAGAAATAAATTGAATAGGGTTTTACAGTATGTCAGAATCATACGGTTCCAAAAAGTAGCTGATAGGCAGGAAGATGGCATTGACCTTTCAAGAAATCGTTTGGATTAGGTCAAAGTGCTACTTGAGGGTGAGAATACTTATAGAATTTAGAATTACCTTGTCAATTGGAGAGACTATGGAGTAGGATTTTTGTAAATCAAAAGTTTGAGAGTTCCTGTCGATTTACCCATTACATATTAAAATTAATTTACTTTTATACAGGAAATAACAGAGCTTCCAAGAAACCTTGGGTTATGTTCATACTTATTTAGATAATTCCTTACCATAAAAGAACATGTCTTTTATCATGAATGTTTGTCCACCAAAATTTAGCCTGTCGGAGTGTGAACCTCTTTCCATTAATTGAATTCTGGAAATGATCATTTGTCAAGCCGAGGTCGACTGCATTTTCAATAATGATATCATTTTGAACTGGAATATTGGAGAAGAAGTAGACTGGGTCTTCAAAACTAAGAAGTTTGCTTCCCTCTTTCTTAGAAAATGAATCAATGTGTGGAAATACGGTATCGTTGAGCCAAAAAGTGTTTAAAATCTTGCTATTTCTCCGGAAATACTCTTCAACCTAATAATAAAATCAAACTGTTATCAAGAAAATTAATCCTAAAAAATAATTTGTAATAGAATCTAACCTCATCAGCAAATACTTGTGGATGTAAGCCTAATTTCTGGAAATATCGATGTACTGGAATATACCCGAAATGTTTGGTCAAAGAGTGGAAACATTGATTCTCTAAACTAGTATTGTAAATGATAGTTATCAATTACACAAATCATACATGAATTTATGATCATTAAATTTTAAATCCTTACGATCTCTTCCGCTCTGCATCTGCAAACAAAAACGCTTTCATATTTCTCATATACGGTCGAATCTTTTGAAACTCCGATGTACTTAATTCCGGTAAGGTAAAAATTAGAATCCTCACCATCCAAAACATAGCTGTGTAAACAAAATCCTAAGACTGAATCTTTATTCTTCATATTGCCAATTATAATTCAAATCCATTACCAAATGAAGATTTCTTAAGAGAGTCAGGTATGCCAGTAGGCTTCCAACAGTTGGTCAGCCCATAGTAATAGAACTCGTCCGTCTCCCTTGGGAATGACAGCTCTTCCCCTTCCTGTTCAGAATATAGCCTTCCGACCTTATCCAGATCAAAAGGTCGGGCCTAGAATGCATTTTTATTTTTGCATCTATATTAAAAATTAAAATCCAAACAGAAATTGATGATAACGTATTTTAATTTACATTCGATGGGGAACATAAATCTTCCTTCTTAGTTGCAGTGGAAGCGGTGAGAAACAATCTGCCTATTTCAGCCAGAATGGACACAACCCCTTGAGAGATCTCTTCCGCCCTCAACAAGTTTGGAAAGAGGTGAATCATGAGGGATTTTAGATTTGACACTCCGTCCTCTTTCAAAGCCTCTGTCCACGTTTCCATAACGTGTGTCGTGATCTGTAGGTAATATCTGTAGGTTTATGCTATTCAAGTATGAGACTTAAAATTATGCTTGTGAGATTTAAAAAAAATCAGATTTGAACCAGAATAGTAGGGTGACCATCAAATTCGAATTCAAAGAAACCGAAATCCCCCACAGTCTTTGTGACATTCACGGCCATTTCTTCAAGAGTCTTGGAGGAAGTGTCGATTTCATTAATGTCTGCGAATAAGATCTCCGCAAGGTTCCGGTAGCCACTGAGCCCATGTTGTTCTCGAAGTCCTAAAATAATTGTTAGTATGTATTTTTGATGGCAACCAGAATTAAATAGTTTCATATCGTTAAAAATAATTTATAATTGTCGTTTACTTGGATCCAGACAAGTTTGATAGTAAGTTATGGGCTGATCGTGCATCTTGTCGTGTTCGATATTCTTAAGTATCTCCGCTGTAAAGTTTTAGCATAACCGTGGTTTTTGGATTGCTATGATTACTGGTAGTTTTAGATAACTAATTGGGATGTACTATAAACCACTTACCAAGCACATTTTGTCTTCCGAACTCTAGGGGGGCAGAATAGAGATCCCACTCCCCACCTTCGTTAAATAATCCATCGTCATTATCATTCCTATGATTGCCACAAACAAAGTGATAGAAATCATCACAGGGGGAAACGCTCAAGTTAGTACTGTCCTTGAACCAGGTACTGAGGTAGAGGCAGTTAGTTGTCTTGCAAACATATGGATCATCACCTTCATGTATTATCGAAGCCCCCAGCAAAAATAGCATCGTCCCAAACTGAGCCAAGAAAAAGAAGAGTAAAATAGTGAGCAAGAAGCCCATGAGTCGTCGCCATAAAGGACTTCGAAGCCACCAAGTCTCCCAGTTGGACTTGTCGAGTCCATCTTGACCTTCGGAGATGGATGGATTAGCCACATGTCGTCCTTTCTTGTTGATCGTCCCGGTTCGACTTTGGTGGGTTGACTTGGTTTTGTTCTGGAAATAATTTCGCCAGAATTCGTCAGACTCCCTACGAATCCATTTAGCATATTTGGCTGCGGCAGGGGTGGAAAGGAATCCTTCAGTTTCATTCTCATCACTTCCTCTTGTTAGTCTCTTTCTAAAGGATTTGTCGTAGAATTTTATGTACTCTTCCACACTTTCGGCC
The DNA here is from genome assembly GCA_034694785.1 of Agrenia bidenticulata. NCBI lineage: Eukaryota > Metazoa > Arthropoda > Collembola > Entomobryomorpha > Isotomidae > Agrenia > Agrenia bidenticulata. The sequence continues at coordinate 9,213 of JAQFYM010003144.1, read as the reverse complement.
GTTTGGGATCGATTTCGAGGTTCAAATAGTTCTCTCTCCACTGATTGCCTATTTTTCGCTGCCCACTCATCCAAAGATTCTTGCTGGCTTTTCGGCATCGGATTATTAGCCTTTTGAGGCTATATGATTGATTGATTTCTTCAATTAGTTACCTTCTTTTGTATCCTTGCCTTGTAGTATGATTATTTATTTCAACGGTGTACGGGCTCCAAGGATGACCTCAAGGAACTCTAGAGTTCATAGTACATTTTTAGTTATATTTTAGACCGCTTCAATTTAGTTAATATTGACGGTAAAGAATAAAAGTGCAGATATAAGTTACATTTATATTCTTCAATAAAAAATTATCATTAGCCGTTTATTATGAGGTTCAATGATTTTTTCAACCACATTTATTTACATAGTTTACATATTTTTGTTAAATATTTTAGGATATAAATGTCAACGCATCAATGCAATGGTTCGAATGCCTTTAGGCGTATTTCCATGGATAATGATTATAAACATTGGTTTAAAATCTTCAGGAATACAGTAGAAAGTAATCAGAATAACACAGTTGAAACCACAAACAAGTAGAAACCCTAATGATTTCAAAAGATGACCACGCCCAAAAAATCGGTCAATCTTGTAGGTAACGATGAGGAGTTGGGGCAGGATGAAGGTTCAACCAGCACCATCCTTCTACGGGGTAACCTATCCTCCAACAGATCTCTCCAAGTCTCCAGTGAATTCATACACTTCCCAGGGAGTGACCAAGCTATTGAAAATAGTCGGCCCACCGTGTCTAGAAATGCATCCGAGACAGATGAGTCGTATCCGAAACAGAAGACAAAAGACTCGTCCTGGGGTAGTGGCCTGCATGATGACATTGACTTCGGGAAGAAGAGAGGTCACTCCGCAATCAGCAAAAGAAATCCCAGCGTTCCCAGCTTCCTTGAAGCAACGTCTTGGGAGTTGTGGTGGATCCAGAGTCAGTTATGGAATCGAGTGCTCATCCTTCTGCTTTTTATTCTATTCGTCATATTTATGATGCAGTGTTCCCTCGCATTGTTCTTTCTAACCCAGTCCATTCAGCTCCAAGTCCCAAATCCTCATGTATGCAGAACAGCCCAATGTTCAAGAATGTCATCCTGGCTACGTCAAAGTATGAACCAGTCTGTCTCACCGTGTGACAACTTTTATGAGTTCATGTGTGGAGGTCACAAGGGTACGGATAAGGGGAATGTACCATTCAAGTGGTATGACTCCTTCGGTCGACTTGAAGCGGACGGTGACTCTGTCTTGGGTACTCAATACTCTAAAATAGCACAAGGGTGTTTTTTAAAACCTTTCGAAACGCATGAAATAATTGATGTGTTTATTTCTCATTTCTTTGAATATGTTAAGTTAATTTGACGCAAAAGTCAGACGATCCCCTGTTAAAACAAACTCTGATGTACTACCAATCCTGTAGCGATCTCCGTAAGAAGGCATATGCTCGCGTATTTAATTATAAAGCTGTAATAAATTCTATATTTATAGGCAGACGGAAACAAACCGGACTGTCCGTCCTATCAACGATTTTAAAGGACCTTTTCCAAGGGTTTAATTTATGGGATGACACAAAGGAACCCAGACTTGAAGTCATAGCTTCCCGTATAGTTAAAGCCATTGGTGACTATGGATTATTTTCTCTTAGAGAACCTATAAACCACCCCGAACTTTATGTGAGGTCACCTTAATATTACGGCCAGGATTATTTTGAAACTCTAAATTAAATTGAAATATCTGACCAGTATGAGCGACCTGACGAGTTTCACTGGATCCAATCCGCAACAGCTTCCAGCCTGAGTCCAATCCTACCATTCATTTATGATGGGCTGGACATTCCAAGTAATAAACGGGGTGAAATCACTACCGATGTTTTGCATATGATTGCCACGCTGAATTCACTAATATTCGGAGGAAAGCCAGATTCTTGTGAAGTGAAGGAAAGTCAGGTAAGGTTGCATTGAAAGTTTGAACAAATTGTGTAGATAGTTATGATGACACATCTGAATAAATTTTGAAAGTTGATAAAATGTTCGGGTGATCCCTGATCAGTACAAGCACTACCTTGACCTCAACTTCCCTGTTTGGGATGTATTCCTTGGGCAGGACTCAATAGTAAAAGAACTCATCCCAGGAACTAAACTTTATAGATGGAAACTGAAGCCCGGTGAAGAGTCGAAGATTAAACTTACGATATTTCCAACATATCTCACCACTGCGTTAAGGGAAAAAAGACATCAGAAACTAATCCAGTGTTGGAACTCCCTTATGCAAAGGATTTCGGTAGAAAATATTCGAGCAGTTTATGGTACATATTTTTAGTCCTCTTTCCCCCTGACATATGCACTACTACATCTTTCTTACATTTATTTTACTTATCAAAACAGTGACTTTCTGGTCGCTGAGAGTATTTTCTGAGATATTAGAAGAGGTAGATACGGAGACAGTGAACAAGCTCAATTTACTTCACAATCCTCTAGTATCTGACACCCAAAAAGAGTTTCTTCAACGCAGGTTCGTGCTATCATGAGTGAGTTCTCAAATACAACAATGGACTTCAATATGTTTTTAATGTGCCCCAACGTGTCAAACTAAAAATACTACGAAACAGTCTCCACTTTGGATCCTCTGTGGGTGGACCCTAGCTGCATCGTCATAAGTTCTTGTTATTCTGCTCAGTACCTCTAGTATCGTCCACTCGCATAGGATCCAAAATTGAAAGGGCTACAATTATAATTCTGCTATTATGAATCCTTTCAGACTTCAGTCTCGCTGTTTTGAATCTCTTCAGAAGCAAATGGGATACATTCCGCTCTTTCGATTATTCAAATCAATCGACATCAACAAATACCTTGAGCAGGTCTAGCTTTATTGTATTTCCCTTTAATTTGTGATCAATATGTTGAGCACTCATAACTTACGGCTTGGTAATTATGGTTGGCAGGTGAATGGGATAATAAATATGACTGCCAACGGACTGCTTCGATTCTATAAGCCACCTGAAGAAGGGGGAATCCCATTGATGAGCACATTTTACCGAGAAAGGGTTGAAGCTATTTTATCAGGGAGACAAGACACTTCCATTCTAATCCCGGTAAAGGAAGATGACTTTAGCGTTCATACGGAATTTGAGGTCAAGACTACCCAAGATCATCTGCAGAATGTGATGGCTTGGAAGCGATACACTCTCAATAGAAAAGTTCATTACTGGAAAATTGGGACTCCAAAGAACAAGCTTGTTTGGTACATTGACCAATACGGTTCAAATTGTATCGGAGAATATTTTAATAATTCTGCAGCTTTCGTTACCCTTTATTTCCCAAGGTATTATTCATTTTACCAACTGGAGACGGTGAATGCTTTCGAAACTCCAGGCTATGCGGCCTACAGCATTTTGAAATTCCCCTTATCTATCTTCCTCCATCCATACTGGGAGAATGATTTGCTGTCAGTCTTAACACAAAAAACTTTGTTTTAGTAATCTATTTCGAAAAAAATAAGTCTTTGTCTCCATATTGCAGGGCAGCAAATTTTGCAGGTTCCATTTACCTCAGCATCAAGGCTTGGCTAAAGCTCATCTACTTTGACCATCACATGGGTGAGTATTGAAAGTTGTTTACATTAAGAATGTAAATAAAATGATGTTAACTTTTACTTGAAGACAATGTGGATCAAGATATCGATCATAAAAAGAAGAATAGGGAGTTGTACACGGAAGGGACTTTTTCGGACGGGGATTATAAAAACTGCGAAACCTATCTCTACGAAGACGGGAACCAGACGGGGAACGGGGAAAGGGTGACAAAAGTCATCAATCCACATATTTATGCTTTTAACCACGGATACGAAGATGTTGACGTTGAGGACGCCATCACACAGGCTTTCTACATTTCAATATCTATTAAGACAGCATTTAACATGTATTTGAAGGAGAAGGAAAGGTTGAATGGGCTTCCTTATTGGAAGCTGAATCTTCAAGAAAGACAACATACAAGTAAAACGCGAATCAGCGGTTTGGAAACCTTCTCTGACAAACAATTATTTTTTATGACATCTGGCCGGGTAAAAACATAATTCAATGACAAACGACTATTTCATTGTTTATATCAACAAATTATAGTGGATAAAAATTTCGATTAACTTGTGATTTTAATGAATTATTTCCGCAGCATTTTTGTCGGAGTAAGTCGAAAACTTATGAATACTATTCTCATGAGAACCGCTATTTAGCCGCCCTTATGAGCTTGGAAGAATTTTCGGAAGTTTGGAAGTGCCCCCCAGGGTCCGGTATGAACCCTCCTAATAAATGCTATGGATTTTTGGGGGGATCCGTGAGGCAGTGAAACTATTTGAAACGATATTGGGATATTACTAACAGTTAATTTTGATTTGAATTATTATTTCTAGAATAAAGTCACTATAAATAGGTTATGCTGTTCTCTAAGATATTTTGATTTACTACACAATTCTCTTCATGCTTTAAATCTCTTTCTCTCTCTCTCTCTGGAGACCGGACGAGAAATGATAACATGGTATGGTACAAAAGCTATTGACAATATTGTACGGAATGATACACAATTGAGGAACTATTTCGAGCATGATTCTCTGAGTCTCTATTCATCATCATAGTATCCCTCTCCTTCGGACAAGTAAGAATCTCCTTGCAAGTGGTACAGTCGATCCTGGGCTGAGATTTCACGCCAAATTCCATCCGCAACATCAGCCTCGCGATTTTCCACAACATGTTGGATGACATCTGAAAATATAAGCACGAAATCATCAGATATATCGACAATCGGATATGTGTAGATCAATTATTGTCATTAGCCCTACCGTCCAACAGGGTACTAGCTGATGTCATGTTGGAGAACCTTCCCATAGAACTGTTGTGTAGCCATGGGATGAAGCTTTCCTCTAGACCTGTTGACAAGAGAAAGGCTTAAGATTTCTGCAGAATCAACATTGATAATCCAGTCTTACCATCGCTCTCCACCATATGACCCTCTCGCCTGAGATCGTTGAGCACAGTATTGCCCATCCCTCCCAAGTAACTGGTGGCAAAGAGATTGGCTCCAACTCGGTTTTCCACCTCCTTCTCTTCGGCGGCCTCCGTGAGACGCTGCTGAATCAACCGTTCCCTCTCCTCTATAACCTTTCGCTCGCGTTCGTAAAGACGCTGCAAGCGCATGCGGTTCTGTCGATGACTTTCATCGTAAGCGTACTGCTGTTCACGGAGACTGTCAAGCTCGATCTCCTCCATTGTTTCGAACAGGGCCTGTTCTATGATTTTCCCAATAACTGATGAAACGATTGGTTTCACCTCCTCGTCGAATTGGAACAGCTCCCAGGGTTCAATCTGAGTCTCAGCGTCCATTCCCAGCTTGGTTGGACAGAAGAATGGTGGAATGTTGAGGTTGAAGATGTGGTCTGTTTGGGTGCACATGTCTCGTTCTTTAACTTCGTCGGTAATCTCCTCAAGAAACTTCTCTGTTTGGATTCCCATGTCTTCGAGGCCGATTTTTTCGGAGTGATGGGGTGGGGTCTTTGGACGTGCAATGCCACCAATAGTTTGTTCCTCCTTCCGTTTTACCATTTTTTTTCGTTGGATAGCCGCTTGCTCTTTCGAGTTCTTTTTGCAACGTTCTTCTTCAGCCTGGAATCAACGGATAGAATTAACTATTGGAATGCTGCTGGATGTAAAACAAATATTATCAAGTAATTGAGTAGTATACCATTTTATATGTTTTATAAGTGGCTCCTCGGTATATTCTTGGGTCCCACATCATATTGTGGTATTCATGGTCAGCTCGACTAGCCCGAGAGTTGCTATATTGAAATTACAGATTTTAGCTGGTTGGTATTTTACTATTAAACTATTAATGTAACAGACGGTTGTAAAATGTTCTTACTTTGCTGAAGGTTTTTTGTTCTTAGGCCTATCCATTGAGGACAATTTAGGATTGCTGGCGTAGACGTAATATTGTCCAAACGCTGGGATTTGGGGTACGCCGCATGCATTCATTGTCGGTGATGGTGGGACTATGACTGATGATACTCTGGAATTACTCTTCATCCTAGACTGAATACCTTTTATTGACGGCATATTTTTTTATCGTTTATTTGTATGTCACAAAAATAATAGAAAACCAGGAGAATGAAAAATGCAAGGGGGCTTTGAATAATAAATGATGTATCGAAGAAGTACAAAACTAAACCCCGGCAGGAAAAGTCAAACTGAATTATTCTGACGTTCCAAGGTAGGTGAAAGTTATAATTAAAATTTAAATAAATGTTCATAAACTAAAAGATTATTAAACAAGAAAGTTATTTTAGCCTTTTTTCGTATCTGTTGTCATACAGATTTGTAGCTACGTTGAATAATTTCCAAATTAAAATTAACTTTAACGTGCCCTTGATCCTTCAGAGCTTCATTATGGAAAATTTGGCAAACGGGTACTTTAGATAATAAGGTTTGCTATTAGTCAAATATGGAAATAAACCAAATAAATGACCCATGGGGTCAATCGTAAGTAGAGAGTTTTCTAAACATGCACCTACAGTTCTAAAATTTAGTATGCATTTACCTGATTGCAAAATATAAGGTACTAGATAGAACATATTATTTTCAATCACCTGAAAGAAATGACCCGTGAGGGTATCATATGGCATTTTATCAAACTACGATATTAGCTCCGATATTTGGCTTACGCTTTTGGCAAAAGTTTTAATTAGTTTATAAATCTCATTTTATTACCCCTTTACACGTCTTTCTTCACACCTACCAAACCAACAACCTGCCGAGTACGGCGTAAACAGACCAGTCCGCCCACAAATCCGCATTCGTTAGAAATTAAATATTCAAGCCTATTAGTGAAAGACTCAAATTAAATAAGATTTTAAGAGGCAATGGATTTTGAACTAAGAATCCAATAAACAATGCAACTACTTTATTCTACCGTTACAGGTAGCTTACTGGGCCGCCTCCAGCGTTCAAGTCTGAAGAGGACCCGAAGACACTGCAACACAACCACTCTCGAGGAGGTGAACTTCCCTGGAATCCCCTGAAGGGTCATGTTCGTTTTATTTATTTATTTATTTTCTTTTTTAAAATTTTTTTTATTTATTTTTTGAATCAATATGGCTCTTTGAAGTAACCTTCAGTTACTTCAAGGTAATTGACCGTTCAGGGTTGGGTAGAGGAGATATGTTAATTGGTTTATCTGGCATTTTATCTCTCTATCTAGATTTATAATAATTCGAAATATTCCATTCAAAATTGTATTACTGATTTAGCTTACCTCTTCTCGAGGTTTCATGGGTACAGCATAATGAAGTATATCTAAATTGTTCAAAATTGCATTGCTATCAAGTCACTGTAAGGCCTCCACTCGTGGTTATTATAAGGCTTATGTGTTTGTATGTAATGCCCTAAAATTATGTCTATCTTGTACGGCTACAACTGGCTACCATTGATACTGTCCTCTGTTTCTTAATTTACTCCTGAGTGCTGCTCACCCCGTGTCATGAATGGGAGAACAGAGTGCTTTGTATTCTGAATTTACTGACACGTTAATAAAGTTCAATTCAATTCAATTCAGTTACATTGTTTGTAGGTAATTCTGGGCTATTGATCTCTTACTTGGCCCCAGAGAAAGGAAAGAGAGAGGGAAGTTGTGGCCAAAAGGCGCCACATGACCAATCCCCACTCCTTCCGAGTCGTCCCTAACACAAGAGAAACAACGGCCGTTTCCATCCAGTTCATATTTATTTTCATATCTTTAGTTAAATTGAGAATTTCATTTATTCATTTGTTTAGAAATTAATTAACTTTGGAAGAGATTGTGGAGAGTCTTTTCATTCTAAACAATTGGGCATTGGGGTCGAGAATTAAGTGAGTGAGTGGCTTTTGAGGGACTAGGGAGAGATTTATGTTGGCTGTTTTTCAATAGAAGCTCTGAGTAAATACACACCATCGTTGATCACATCATGACGGACGACTATCTTAGAATCGAAAAGCTTGGAGAAGGTAAGATATTATGATTTTCCTCATTTTTATATTTCATCTGGGTTGGGGTGTTAAAAATCCATAATCGATCCGCATTTCTAGTTTAATTTTAAAGATATTGAAAATATATTGAAATTGGAGCAGTGGGATAATTTTTGAATTGAATTTTTTAGGAACGTACGGAGTGGTGTACAAATGTAAGCATAAGAAGACAGGAGAGTTTGCAGCATTGAAAAAAATTCGGATTGAAAATGAGGACGAAGGAGTTCCACCCACAGCGCTAAGGGAAATCTCCATTCTTAAAGAGCTCTCAGTTCATCCGAATGTTGTTGGGTTGGAGTTTGGACTTTTATTTTCATGTTATTTAAGAATAAGGGAAATTGGAATTTCAAATATTTTATTCCTTTCAGGCTGAAGGATGTTATTATGCAAGAAGGAAAGTTGTACTTGGTTTTTGACTACTTGTCCATGGATTTAAAGAAGTACATTGATAGCTATGGGCATGGAAAACAGCTCGAGATGACTACTATCAAGTCTCTCACTTATCAAGTAAGTTTTTTACCGTCCAAATTCAATGAAACAGAAGGGTCAGGCAGTGTGCAGTTAAATTGAAATAAAAATACGAATTTGAGGTTCTGAATGACTTTGTTTTGAATTGAATTTGCAGCTGTTGCGGGGCATGTTGTTCTGTCATCAACGAAGAGTGCTGCATCGGGACTTGAAGCCTCAAAATTTGCTCATTGATCTACAAGGAAATCTGAAAATTGCTGATTTTGGTTTGGCTCGTGCGTTCGGAGTTCCAGTTCGAGCTTATACTCATGAAGTTGTTACGCTTTGGTATCGAGCACCAGAAGTTCTTCTAGGATCACCTAGGTACTCTTGCCCTGTAGACATGTGGTCGGTGGGATGTATTATGGCAGAGCTTGTGACGAAAAAGCCATTGTTTCAAGGAGATTCCGAAATCGACCAGCTATTTCGTATATTCCGGTATTGATAACATGCTATATTTGAATGCTATAAATGATCGTTGGGTTAGTGCTTAAATTATTTGAATTTTAATATAGTATACTGAAAACTCCAACGGAAGATTTGTGGCCAGGTGTTTCTGAACTACCGGACTACAAAGCTACATTCCCAAAATGGAACGACTTGAGCCTGAAAACGAATGTTGCTAGGTT
>JAQFYM010003143.1:0-19796 GCA_034694785.1 Agrenia bidenticulata | reverse complement strand
CCCCCCCCCCCCCCCCCCCCCCCCCCCCCCCCCACCCACATACCAATACACTACTGGATACCAAGCAAGTGAAAGATAAATAAAAACATGAATAGCACTTTAATAATATAATAAATACTAAAAATCTCACATAATAAATTTTTCTAGCATAAATAGCTAAAGCTTAAAAATTTATAAAATAATTATATTACAACATAAACTCAATCAAAAACTGCCTAGAATATGCTTTTCTAAACAATAGTTATTGCTATAAAAATAGAAAAATATTTTTTTTTTGTTATAAATAGGCACGACTGAATATTTTTCCGTGGTTTTTTTTGTATAGAACGTAAATGTTAATATATTTATGATGCAGCTTTTACTGTTAAGTCATTTAACAACTAAGATTTTACGACATTGCTCACTCAACCATAGATATGTTCTATGGATTTCCCGCTGAATCACTGCAATGTTGGCAACGGTTGTAGCTGAACCACAATGTGCAGATATGCCACATTGTCTATTTCGGCATAATCATATGAGTAATTTATAGTCACACCATATATAATGTTTATATTTAGATACGAAATTTTTCAGATTGAAAGTAAATCACTTTTTCCTTTTTTGGCGCTTCTTTCCATAAGATAGGTAGGCGCCTGATTTATAGGGTCCTAGTCTGGGGCGTAAAAAAGGCAAAAATAGTAATGGATGTAAAAAAGCTATCGAAACTCCTTCACATCTATCTTTTTGCCAGATTTTTTCTGAAAATCGTCGATTTAACCGAATAACTAGAGAAAATTACATTATCGGATGATTCTAGGCAGTCTAATCCACTAGACAAACATACTAATTTGTATATACTTTAGTATCAAGTTGATACCACTGGCACAGTTACGTATATTTACTAATTATACTCTTGACCGTTTATACGCCACAGACACGATTCCCTAGAATAAAAGCTGCTTTTCCTGACCCCCTTTTATAATAAGAACAGCCAACGAAGGTAAATGTTATCAACTGTAAATATATAAACTTTCGACTCTAAATAATAAAAGTATATTTAGTCTGACTATTTAATACTCATATTTTTCACCTAGATAGATGATACGTCATTTGAGTGCAACGTTTTTAGCTACACACCAGTGGAATCATTTAACCAGTGCAGCGTCAACTTCAAAAAACATTTCTATGGTTAAGTACACAATTAAACAAGTATTTTTTTTTATGTTTTTACGTAAAAGCTGGCATCATAAATATATTTTTATTCACTTTTTATAACAAAAGGGTTTAAATGTGAGTTTTGTTTTTTCGATTACAAAAAATATTTTTTTTTTATTTTTACAGCAATAAAATTTGTTTTGAAAATTATTTTAAAGACAGTTTTTATAGTCTGGTTTAAGTTCAAATTAGTGTATACCGTATATATTTTCTTTTAAGGTACATTTTCTTATAATGCACATTATTTATATTGCAGTTTACAGAAAATCAAGGTTATAGTTTGAATTCTCTTTTTATTACAAAATTGAAATTTTATACTCTATGTTTTTTTAGTATCGTGTTAAACAACTTTTTTCCAATTAAACAATAGCGTTTTTTTCCTTATAATACACAAATAAATAAATGTTTTTGTGTATTGTAAGATAATAAATACAGAAATTATCTATAAATACAAAATATTAAGTTATTTATGCTTTTAAAATGTAACGTGTAACATTTTTACCAGTTTGTAAAACATTTATGTTGGTTTTTTATGTTTTAAACATTGTTGTTTGATTAGTATGGTGTATTTCATTTATTGCTTACCTGTTGCTGCAGAGATTTCTTATCATAAATTTTAAATTTAAACTGAAAATATCTAATGACTCTTTTATAAAAAAACGTTCGAAACTTTATTTTATGCACGGCACGATATATTTTGTGTTTAAACGTCATTGTAGTAGTAGATACACACAAAAACATATTCTTTATTTAGTTAGGTGATAACCCTATATAAAATTATTTTATTTTAAACAGTTATTATCTATAAATATAATAGAAAGACAAATAAATACTATTGATACTGTGCAATTTTGCATACAATCTCGAAGTAAATCTAATGAACATACTTTTACTTTTTATAGATGTACATTTATGGTTTGGTTATCAAAATAGCTAAATGCATGCAAGAATTTACTCTAATAAAAACAAACAACACTTTTCTACGCAAAAAAAGACACAGAATTGTGTACCGTGTGCCGTATTTTATACGTTGTTATAAGAACTGAAAATTTACCAGTATTTTAGGAGGAAATTAAAAAAAGGGTTCATACACTTTACTGTGCAAATGTGTGATTAAAGGTACTAAAAAACACAATCATCACAAGTAAAAAAAATAGTTGTTGTTGTTTTGCTTTTATATGTCTATTAGTTCAAATACCTTATTCTTTATGCGTTGCATAGAAATTTTTTAATCTGCATTGATGTCTTTATAAAACATAACGAGTAAATAAAACGACGTCTTTATACAGGGGGTCCATAAAGAAACGATATGCTATTTTTTTATACTCCTTCTAAATCTGAAAGCAAAAAAAAAGCTTTACCTTGTGAGTTTTATTAAGTTGTTTTTATTTCTGTATGCAAAAGTAACATGCCAATCTCATATGTTGAGGTCTATAGTATTTTACTCATTAAGAGCTCTAAATCTTTATTTGACAAGATAAACTTACCTAACGGGCAAGACCTGTACAACTAATTTGCTCATTAATAAAAATACAACAAATTACCGTGTCTTTATTGATATTAAATCTTTCTTTTTGTTTTTTTTTTTTTAGCTACCCATTAATGGTGCAATTAACACATACAGAAAGACTGAAAAATTGTAGCGATATCGCACAATCGTTCATGTAAAAGTATACAATACAAATTTCATAATACTTTATTTTACTTCACTCCAATATCAGAAAGTACTGTTTAGAAAAAACGCGTATAATTTCAGGAGACGGGCAGTGCTCACAATGCACCACGTATCGGACAACCATCAATTACTAAAAATGAAGAGGTAGCGAATTTATGCCTAAAAACCTAGAGAAAGCCCTTTAATTGTCTGTTCGAGAGCTTTCGGTATCGGCCGGCTACAAAAAATCAACTTTCCACGATAAATTAAAATTAAATAAATACAAGACATATAAGTCTCACATAGGACAACATGCTGCTCCAAGCGATCCCGTCAAAAGACTAGATTTTTAAACCTGGGCGAATACTATTTATCATTCTGAATTTTTTGCTATAAATTTTTTTTTTCCGATGAATGTCTCTTTTCGATAAATGATAGTACAATTAGTAGGCAAAATAACAGGATGTGGGAAGACGCGGATCATCAAGTCAAAAATGAGACGGGCAACAGATATTTTGCTTTCTCACAAACACAATAGCCTAAGGTTTAAGAAAAATTTGCAAATTACATTTTACATAAAAGGGTTTTCTTATACAGAAACTAACAATGTATGCTGTTTTCTACATTTTTTTGACAAAAAATACACATAAAAGAGTTTTTTTTATATGGGGTCAGGGGCAAAGCCCCTTGCGCCCCCATGATCCACTACTAGATGTGGGCAACTAAAAATCCAAACTGGATTTTTCCCATGAGAGAGGTGCAGCTAATCAGGGTAATGGTGTGGGGTCGGAATGCTAAAAAATTAACATTTACACCCAATTTTTATAAATGAGCGTATAACGGCTACTGTATACATCGAATTTTTGCAAAACTGTATTTTTCGGTATGGAAACTAACTTTCTCAATCAAAATGAATTCTATTTTTAGCAAGATAAAGCTCCAGCACATTTTGCACTGATCGTACGTAATTTCTTGAATACCGTGATGCCAAGGAAACGGCATTGCCCGAACGGGTCCAATTAATCGGCCGGCCAAATCACCAGATCTTTTCACACTTGATTTTTTGCTGCAGGGACTTTTTATGGAGCGGATATATGTAACAAGAATTGCATCGATTGATGAGTTAAAAAACAAAATTATTGCTGCATGTAACAACATTACACCACGTTTGATTTAAGTAGCCTGTGATAATTTCTCTCATAGAACATGATATGTAGTAGAAATATAAGAGATAATTTTGGAATTTACTGTAGAAATTTTTTTATTAATAAAAATCAAGTTTAATTATCTTTTTTTTCTTTGTAATTTTTGAAAAAAAATCAACAATTAATAGCCTTCTTTCTTCGATTACAAGTTTATAGTATATGTATATTAATATAGTTATAATTTTTACACTAGGGGATTTTTATTATTTATTTACATTTTATAAAAGCTTCGAGTAATTAATTCCTACTAACGAAGATTATTTGTATGCTATAAAGATCAATGCTTTGTACCCAAAAATCTGTTAAATAGCACTAGTTGCGTTTTTTTTACGGTCTCAAGTTCGTAATTTTTTAATTATTATTTTTTAGGGGGTCAAAAATAAATGGCATTGCGTTTCTTTTTATATACCCTGTATATGTAAATAACCTGCAAATGACAATATACTTTTGAGAGGTTAAGATATTAGTATTGTATATCTTTGCATTATTCTTTATTCATAAACAAATTATTATGTTCATAGAAAAAATCGGTCACAAAAAAAGACTAGCGTGTCACGCAATAACGTCAAACAAAAACTGCATAACTGAATTGTCGACAATTAAAATGTTATTTTTGTATTATTTAGTAGGCTGGTGCAGGGTTTCCGAAATCGTTTAACCGATTATTTAAATATTCTAGCATTATTTTTGTCATTTTGCATTATCGGATATTTGACCAACTTTTTGCTTTCCCGGTTTATTACTTTTGAGATATTACAAATTTGTAATTTGCGATAATAGCAACTTTATAAAAAAAATATTCAAACGCTTCAACACGGCTTAAAAAATGGTTTTTGTGTGATATAAACATAAATTTGCGTATTAAAGACTCGCAGATTTTGTTAAAATTGATTTTACAGCATTTTTTGTATTTAAATGAACGTAAATTCATATTTAAATAGCTTTTTTTATGTCTAAAGGATATGTATTCTTGTTCATTTTACTAGACTAATACACTTGTAACACAATATAGTCCTAAAAAAAAGTGCGATGTATGCTATGAAATTTCTAGAATTGATGATTGGATATTACAATTTTTACGTATAACTCATAATAGGTTTTATATACTATAATATTACGGTATTTTGCTGCTAATTTTGCTGTCTTGTTTTGTAGTATTATATCTTTTACGGTTATTTATTTGCCAGATTATAACCTAAACAAACATTTTATATAATTATATTATTACCTTGTGAAATTGTACGAGTTTATACTTAAAAATTGTACGGAAACATTGAAAAAAATACAAAACTTTATTTCCTGCTCTCTATGCTCAATCTTTACAAGTCGCAACAGATTTAATCTATCTACTAAAATATACTATATCAGCTTTTTTACACTTTTTAATACCGGCAATCACGTAAAAACAACTGCTTTGGTTGCAGCTTGTGCTTTAATATGCATTAAAGTGTAATGTCAACTTACTATGTAGGCAATTATCTTTATTAACTGATAATCCGAATAAAAACCGGATGTAGGTTTGACAAAAATACGAATAGTTGGATATCATAAAAATGCGATTAATTGGGAGACCTAGGCTGGTTTTTACAAATGTCTTCGAAAAAATAGATTCTTGCAATTATGCAGGCTTGGTTTTAGTGGTATTCAAAAGCAGGCACGTTCCGAAATCAAAATTTTAAAAAATGGGCCCAAACCTATTTTGTATAAAATTGGGGGTTCTTACAAAAAAATAATAAAAAGAAGTAAAAACGCTTATACCTAAAATAGAAGATTTAGAGGGATAAAAATGCAAATATTAATATTGTTAAATTGATTTATAAGTATATAATTTACAAAAAAAAGTCCAAAAGGGGACCCCCTAGGTACCGCGGGCCAATCCATCCGGGCCTGTGCAAAAGGTGTATTTTTGCATACTTTCCGTAATTATGTGGGCATAAATTACGATTAAAAGGTCGTCTTGGATAATTTA
The DNA here is from genome assembly GCA_034694785.1 of Agrenia bidenticulata. Lineage (NCBI taxonomy): Eukaryota > Metazoa > Arthropoda > Collembola > Entomobryomorpha > Isotomidae > Agrenia > Agrenia bidenticulata. Next base: position 13,771 of record JAQFYM010003143.1, on the reverse strand, counting down.
TACTACCGCCAAACAACCTTTACTCAGTTACTATAAGAAAATTTCATTTACAACGGAGTTTGTCTTACATTTACTTAGTTATGGGTGCAAATTCGGACTAAAAAAACTGTCTGCTATGACTATAGTATGAGTTAAAAAGGGTTTGGATCTGGGTTTTTATTCTGTTTTACTTTTTGGATACACTTTTAATATTGTAATAATTTTCTTTTTTAGCTTTATACACTACATATAAGACAGAATACACGCACTAGGTGTATACATATTAAAACATGAAGATTAAGTATACCAAAGAAGAATGGGGGTAGTAAGAACAAAAATATCATATAAAAATCATTAAGTTATTTTGTAACACTGTAAATATTTTTCAGCAAGCCTCAGGCACATATCATAGTAGCAATAGCGTATTTTTTACTTGTAAAGCATACCATGTAAACGTAAGTATTGCTATATTGTAAATATACGTAAGGCATTGTTTAGAGTGCAAAGACAATAGTTTTTAGTAACATTTCTGTTTTTCGAAATCGTATCTAGTATTTTTTGCGTTTGTGGGATGTGTTGCGTGTAGTAGTCGTCGGTACGAAGTTTTCTGGTGGTTGTGTCATATTATATTTTAAGGGCTAAATACTAAGAAAAAAACCCTAGCAGGCGACGGTATCGTAAAATTTAATGTAGTCAAATATTTAAACGCAGTCATAAATACATGTTTTCTAAAACTCTTGTTTTATTTTACAGATAATGTTACAAAATACATTTAGCTAAATACTTTTGTAACACAAGCAAACCATTTTGATGATGTATGCCTTTTTGTTTGTTTAGATTTTTTTGTCCACTTGCTTTAAGTTTGGCATAATTTTTTTGCTACATCGTAAGTAGTAATTTTTTATGTAAATTAGATAACGAAACATGCATATAAGTTCGTATTATATATTAAATGCATCATTCTGGTTTTTTTAATACGGAAAGGGTGGTAAATGTCCAACCCAAAATAAAATAAATTAATTTGTTATATTGCACATTTTTTGTTACGAGTGTTATTGTCATTTAATTTGTACCGTACCTTATGTGTACATTGATAGAATAATTAAAGCAAAAATAACGGTGTTTCAATAGACATTTCTTTTTTTTTTGCATCGCATGCATCAAAGACTGACAAAAAAAGCTTTACACAAAAAAATACACGCAGTAAACCTGCATCTCTACAAAAAATAACAGAAATAATAGATTTATGTCAAGTCAGATAAGGAATCCAGCTCAATCATCTAAGTGAAATCATGAAAATGTAGTTGGAAAAAAAACTAAAGTTTTTATTATAAATACTCCCGAGAAGCTTTTAACAATTTATATTCAGCCGCCATACATAAACTTTGCCAATATTTCAATATGTAAAAAAGTATTATATGCCGACCTCCTGCTTCTGCGTGATGAAATCTAATAGTACAAATTGAAAAGGCTATTCTAACAAAAATGGAGTAATTGTTTACCGATCAGATGAATGTGACCTTAATAAATTTATGTAATAATAAAGCGCCTCCTAACTACTATGGCTTGATTTTTCAGTTGATTGAATTTTAATCATAAGGAAACCAGGCACTGTTTCACGTTTCTCTAACAATGAGAATTAGAAATTTTTACATGGACGACCGTATAGTCCGTCTTTGATGATGTAAAACAATTATATATTTTATACGAGGAATTACATGAGCAATTATTTTATATCCGTTTTATATCATGAATAAATAAACGACAATATCATACACTTAAGGTTTAAAAAGTTATAAATGTTCATTATCATATTATGAAATCGATTAAAAACCCATGGTTTATCGAAATCGATTTTTAGGCAGCTGCGTTTAATGCAATACAGCGCATTTTTAGAAATTCAATAATAACCAGATGCTTTTTTTATTTTGTAAAAGCAATCTTTAACAAGAGCAACATCAGTGAATCATTCAATCTTTTTTGCACCAAAACTTTTTTATTGGATCTCACATAACTCATATCGGCATCACATTTGTTTCGTAAACTACAGTTGATAACTGCTGTAAGCATATATTAGCAGCAAAGACCACAGGTGAAATCTCCATGTCCGGGTGTATTGTATATTGCACTATAACTAAAAAAAATGAATGGGTATTATATAGAAAGAATGTGTGACACGATTTTTGTGAAATAAGAGGGAAAACAAAAAACAATGCACAAGACTGCACAGTAAGGTATACTAGCTTTTATGCAAAAGTAGCGTCACATATACTGCAATGATAGAGACACCTAAAGGAATATAAAAATTCATTGACGTTGATCTTTTAATTTTACTTAGGGGAGGCACTACAAAGGACCAAAAAAAAATAATATATGTTGCACAGGATAAATTGCTTCGCAAGCCGACCATTTCTTTTACAGTGTAATTCATACACTAGAGCTACTACATGGCTGTCGCTATTCCATTAAATTAAATGCTTAAATGGTTTTTTTCTATATTTTTGTAGAAATACTTTTTTTTAAAATTTATGCATTATAATAATTTAAAAATGGTTGCGATTAAAAAGAATTATCGTAATGATTTCTTATTTATTATGGTTCAATATTTTACTTCAGAGGCATTTTTTCTTACATCTATTTATGTCTCTGTAAAAGGGCATGATCATATGCATTTATAAAACAACAACATCGCCACTTTATATTTTTCAATTTTTATCAAATGTTATGATTCTTCCGCCGTACATTTTATTTATCATGTTATATCTATCTTGTTTACATATGCAATTAAAGCTAACATCAATGCGTGCAAAATTTAAAAGGCGTTTTTTTTACTGATGTCAATTCAATATATGATTATTATATAACTCTTGCATGTGATTTTATTTTTTTTACTGGCGTGTGAAGCTTCTAATTACAACTATATGCGTTTTTTTTGTCATCTTGTATACACTCCTTTTATTTCAAAACTGTTTGCTACAGATTATTTTTTGATTGGTTCTTCTTCTTTATATTTACGTGGGAAATAATAAAGTAATAATAAAAATATTTATTCAAAAGAAATTAATAGTTTTTTTAGAGTTGAAGTGTGAGTTGGCGACTTCTTATTTAGGTTATTATTTATATGTAAAACATTTATGTATTGTTTGCTGTATTTCTCGTTTTGTGTTTAGTTTTTATTCTGATTAAATTATATATACTTGTTCGTTTTTTTGCGATGTATGTTATTTTTAAAGTGTTTATCTATAGTTTAATTGGTATTATTTTTTTTATTTTATCCTGTTTTTTTTTGTTAAACGGGTTACGCGTTTCCCTATTTCCTTTTCGCATTTTGTGTTCAGGCTTTTTGCGTCAAGCCATTGTGAGTCAGCGCATTTAGGCCGCCATGTATTCTGTGTAGGTCGTATATAAAGGAGATATCGCCTAGGCATTTTGTTTTGTGTGGGCATTTTATCTAGATTTAGGCAATTAATATACAATACCGAAATAAAAAAAAACATTGCCAATTGTTTTTGGCATTTCATTAAATGCCTAGGCATATTATATACGTCAGATCTTATAATTGCTCGCAAAAACATATGTAAAATGTCATGTCTAAAAATTGCTAATACCAAGAAAATTATTGTTTTTTAAAGCTCATATTGATTTCTACACGTTCTTACTAAACATTGTAGAAACCTGTTTTAAAAATGACCGCAAAAAAAAAAATCTTTTTTTGATATATTACAGGCAGGGGTCGGTAACAATATATTATTGTAACAATATATTGTCAATATATTATTGTAACAATATATTGTTAATATATTGTAACAATATATAGTTGCCACAGAAAAGTATTGTTAAATACCGCTATTTGTTCTTATATCATATAAATCGACACATTTTTTTCAGCGACGAAAAGTTTCACGTCTAAAAATATAAAAAGCATGCTCTTTATTCATTTATTCTTAGATTAGCAAATACGAAGGATAAAACTTTGTTAAAAATATAACACAAAAAGTAAAACAAATGTATGATATCACTATTTATTCAGTCTATATGTTATATTTGCACAATTTTAGTATATTTTTTTTTTTGCGCGTTACGGGCTTTAAAATACAAAACGCACACAAGGACAAGCATTTTTTACGTAATATTAGCTAAAAAAGACACAAAAAGTCTAGAAATAGTCTAATCTCACATTACAATCACTTTTGGTGTAGAAAACTTTTAATTATAGATATGTCCCCATTTTTGATAAATAAAAGATTAGCAAAATAACATAAATAAGTCTTTTTCGTAATGCAAAAATCTTACCATGGCGAACAGATAATATTTTTTAGTATTTTTTGCGCAAACAATATATTGTTTATTGTACAATATATTTTTGTTGTGAAATAAAAAAACAATACAATATACAACACAATACAATACTGCCGACTCCTGATTACAGGTATGACTTTAGAATATTTTTTTTAAAATTAAGAAACGCATATATAAATAAAAAAGCGCTATCACAATAAAATTAAGTGGTTTATAATGATTTTTATATCCTCGCATGTTTTGAGCATTCTTGTTATGTTTGCGACCAATTGCAGCAAGAATGCAGCCAGTAAAAAAAGGTTTTAGCAGCAATCGGCTGATTTTATCAATTAAGATTAGTTTGCAATAGATCTCGATCTAGTTGGAAAAAAATTGACGAGTTTGCAATCGAACTAAACGATTCACAAATAATATTGACATTTTTGCAGTAAATCATGACAACAAAAGCTTAATCATAAACAAAGAATAAAAAAATTATAAAACGTATATAAAAAATCTAAACACTTGTTAAATAAAAATTCAAACTTTTATGTAGGGTTTTTTTGTTGTACAACGCAAAAAAAAAAATCCATAATCTAATTTATGTATATTTAAATTCTTGTATTTATATTTAATTATGACTAATGTGCAAATTTTTTATAAATACTAAAGAAAGATGAGTGGTATGCCTTATGGCTGTTTTTTTTTATATTTCTATGTGCAAGGCAAGTACAAAAATGCATAAGCAATGTAGCGGCGGATATATTTCGTCAACAAATTACAATAAATAAACTTACGTTCAAACGGTCATTTTTTTAAAAAATATTTTTTAGTATCATTTTTGATGCTAAATTATTAGTTAAATAAATTAACCCAATGCATCTCCATCAGTTTGTATAAATCGAATAAAACTGCGTTCAGCGCACCAACGTGATAAAAAAAAAAGACTTATAAACTATTTTCTACTGCGAGTATGCAATTCGCCGTCTCTAAAAAGGCTTTTAATATATTTTTATGTTTTTAGTGCGCTCTAAATTCACTTTTTACTAGTAGTTCAGCTTTATTACAAGCAATGAATTTTTTGTCCGTGTAGGATGTTTAACCATCTTAAAAAAACTTTTTGCAATAAATTTTCTTTAGTGATTTTTTTTGCAAATAGGTCGATATTTTTAACAATATATCAGAACAGAATTTCAATGCATTCTTAATAGACACAAGCTCAACGCGGGTAATTGCAAATGGTAAGTCGTATTGCAAATCTTCCGGTAGTGGCTGCAAGTCTTTGTAGTTTCTTGGCGTCTGATGATATTCTTTGCAATCAAATAGAGATCAATTGCAAATATATCAAGGTTAATTAATACAGTTCCATTTATTGTTTTCTTACAGAAAAACTGCTATTATACCGGAATAAATTATGGGAAATTTATAAATGTCCAAAATATAAACTGTAGTGCATTTAACTGGATACAAGCTTTTATAAAAAATTTGAACCAAAAAAAAACGTCTAAGAATAAAAAACTCGAAATCTTGCAATATTGTGCAAATTTCTACTTAAATGCTAAAAAGGTGTATTTGAACCAAAAACGACATCATATGCCGTTGATCCACATTCATTGCTTAAATGATTATCTTTTGAAAACAACGCAGTAAACGGTACACATTTTTTTTCCTCTGGGTTTGTACAAAGATTCTGCCTGTCTGATCTTGCTCCTAAATTAGCCATAATATATACAAGTTAACTGAAGGCTGTTACGTATTCAAAAAATGCCTTAGAATATGTTTTGTCGTATGTAAACTAATCGACGGGCAGTTTAGCAGTAGTTAACATATCTGCAAGTCACATGTTTTATATATAAATAGTCCATAAATTTTAAATAACGTAGCTTTCAAAACCTGGTGCTTTAATAAGTATATGTAGTTAATTTTGACACACCTTTGTGATAATTTAGTTTCAATGCATGCAAACCCTTTAAATCTGATATATGACAAGAACGCAACCTCCTGTTTTCTTTATCAGACATATGTTATTTACGATAGAGGTATTTTTCACAAATAAAAACCCGATAAAATTGCAAGTCTGTACTTCGTTTGCTCTAGCTGAAGTATGTTTGAACAGCAACATCTGCATCTTTTGTGCAAAAGCATAGAATATTAATTACATATTTACTGTAGACGAATCACAAATATGCATACTATGCCCATAAATATGCTTATAACAAAAGTAATTTTGATATTTTTTATTTATCTTTATATTGTGATTTTTACACGTTACACATTGGACGCCTATATTTTTTCGGTTATCGCTAAAAAGGTTCAAAAGACCGTTGCAACTTTTTTTTTGTCTTGTAGCCTAATTTTTTTTTTTTATTTTAAGATAAATATTTTAATACTGTTTATAATGCAAGCGTAGATAAATGTGTATTATGTACAAAAAAACGACGATTTCAACACTGTGAATACTTTTTATTCTTAGTTCGGGCTTGCCTTAATTTCTATTAGTGTTTTGTCTGCTGCCACGCAATCGCCTGGTGCGCCGCATCCCTTAAGCACGCCTCTGATTGCAGGTTAATCAAATAACTTTAAGGATTACAGTTTTATTCTTTTTGTTATCAAAAAAATATAACTACAGAATGGAATACTGGAGATACAAATTTTTAAAGCCGTAAATAGACAATTTTTAAAATCTGTGTTTTAAGTAAAACTTACACAAATACTATAAATAGTATTTTAAGCCCAAGGATATTTTGTGATGCGGCTTTAAAAGGGGCTTAAAGCATTGAGGATTTTGTTTTGGAAACTCATATAAAAACGCCCGTTTTCGGTTTCTTCTGCGGTAAAAAAAATTACAGATCGCAAAAACAAAAATTATATCAAAGAAAATCCAAAAAAAAAATGTTCAAAGTTTTAATTTTTTAGACTAAACAATAAAGGTTTTGCTTGTAGTAATCTGTGTTTTTTGCCACCTGATGAAGTGAGTTTTAGACCGCCACTGGATGTTTGCCTCTATATTGTACCCCGTAAAAAATTTTATAAATTATTACGTTGACAAAAAAATATATTTGATATGTTAGAGGGCGTATATATTTGTATAATCAAACGATAAAAATATATTATTAAGTAAGGGTAAACACGTAAAAACAACAGATACGGCATTAAAGATTTCATGGTGCTTATTTATAACCACTGTTAAGTCATGAACGTGGAGATATTATCTGTGCTCAATTTTTTATGGATTGCAATACATATTTCTATGCGTAAAAAACCCGGTCTGCATCAAAAACGCAACTGTTGCAATTTTTGTTTTGTTTTTAAAACAAAAGTAACATTAGTTTAAATTTTTGTGGCAAAAATGCCATTAATGCCAATAAATAAGCAAAAGCCCGTGCTATTTATGCGATGCATTATTTTCTATATTTAGAGAAAAAATGTTTTAAAAGGTTTGTTATTTTTTACTATCAGAGCACATTTATAGTGACAAAAAGCAACGATTAAAAACTAATTTTGCATATCAGATAGATTTAAAATGGTTTCTTACGAAAAAGTTATTTTGCGGTATTTTTGTAGATATAAAAAAAAATTAGAAATAACAGAAAAATTAAAAAAAAATTATACAAAAAAAATTTACTACAAAAATTTACTAAAAATTAAGAAAAAACAACTTATTTTGGATTTTATCAAAAATGATAAGTGTAGTTGAAAAAATATTTGTTTTTTGTTTCAAATAATATGTAATAAAAAGTATTTTTTATATTTAGGTATATGTTAAGAAAAGTAAATATTAATTATAGTTATTGCAAGTATAGTTTCTAAAGTGTTGAAATGTTTAAAGAAATGTATGCAATTATAATTGTTGGATGAGTTGACGTTAATAATCATTTTATTTTTAAAACAATAAATAAAAATGTAAATGCAACTATTTATTTTTCTTGTCGCTCCTTATATGCTTTTAAAATAAAAAAAAAATTTTTCTCTAATCAATGATTATTTTAATTAATTCAAATTTATATATATTTGTTATTTAATCTAAAATCACATCATTAATTACACAAAATTCTATAAACTGTAATCATCTAAATTACTATATAGATTTCAAATTTGACATTTTTTAACTGCAAAATGCGTTTAATTGCGCGATCTATAGATTGCTAAAAAAATTTATGTTAAAGACATAAATTTGCGGTTTGTTAATCATATTTTACAGGTACTTATTTTTACGTAAAAAATAACAGCAATCAGTACTTCTGAAGCTTTTATACGTATAAACTAAATGAAGACTGTATGGATCTTTCACGATTTTTTTCTATTTAATACTTTTTTAATAATTGCAATTCGATTTTTTTGCCAATCTTGCATATTCTTTTGGCATTACTTTTACTTACGAAAACTTCATTGTTTACTTGTTATGATGATATAACTCATATTTTTTCAGGCTCAACTTGTTGATGTTAAACTTTATTTTTAAAAAAGAGCAGAAACTTTCGTAAAAACTATTAAAAAAACGCAAATTTGTGCTTTTCTTAGGTAAACTCTTATATTCTGTTACGCCGAGTTGTTTAAATAAGGTTATGCAGCCATTTTACCTTTTAAAAAAAATTACGGCACACGGTAAAGCCGTTAAATATGTAGCATAAATTTATTATAAATATATATATTGCCGCACTTACAGAAAAGTTATAACAACCTACCTTTAACACATAAAAAATACGCCATGTCATATCTTTCATTTTCTTTAACCATAACAACAATATACACTGGATGCAAATGTAAATTTAATACAATATGAGGAGTGAATAATAAAAATGGTACGGTACAAAAAAATTACCTATTTTTAATCTGGAATTCCGGATTCCAGAAATAATATTTTTGGAAAACTAGTATTTTTCACGTTCTATTACGGGGTATTTTTTCGATGATGTTTCTTATTATTTAGACATAATTTAGAACAAAAAACGCATATACCTCAAAAAATATAACTTTTTGATGTATAAATCGCTGTAATATAGTACAAGCTTATAACTTTTTAGCAATGTATTCCTTATTTGAGGGTAAAATAGAGTCGTTAGATGATTAAGTATTACGATGATAAGCCGATGTTTATTACAACACAAATCAAAAACCACTGCTTTTCTTTGTGTGTATTTTTTTTTTGATTTCTAGAATAAACCTTTAGTGAAGCCGCAATTAGATTTCATATATAGAACGTTAGATGTTTGGAATTTTTGAGAGAGAGCTTCAGTTAAGGACTGCATAGTTGTATACCATATTTTCTTTCAAAAATTGCTAATTTTGTCAGATATGGAAAAAAAGTGTTGTTTCATATAATTAATCCGTTAAAAATACTTACAGCAGGATTTTTAAACATGCAAAGCAACCAGGTATAATTAAAAACCCAATCACAAAAAAAAATATGTATAATGGGGACATCTTTTATATCTAAGGTAAAGAAAAATAAATAACAATAAAATGGAAAATGCTTAAAATAATCTCACAGCATAAAAACTAAAAAAGGGGCGCAAAAATCCTACCAACTTGCAAAACTGTTAAATGAAGCGCACATAATCATATTATATAAAATAGATTGTTATATTTGGATTGCGACACAAAACGCAATTTTTTCATAAATATTCAAAAATCGGGTATATTATAAGAATATGAAATTTCTTTATTTTGTAATTTTTGGGCTACACTTAATGCCTTACAACTAAATACGCTTTACATACGTTTTACCATAAAACCATGTTTTTTAGCTGCAGGAAACATGTATATGTAACGGCCTAAAAAAGCTTTTTTAAACTTTTGGTAAATTACATATGCTAAAAATGTGCAAATTTGTAATAAAAAAATATTATATACTCAGGTATTTACAGAACCAACTTTTATAAAGATTCTAAAATGTTTTTTTGACGCAAATTAGGATCCCCGGATTAATACCCTTTAAGAAAAACTTAACGTATAAAATGGTTGTCAATAACTTACCGCTTTTTGCCATTTTCGTATGCTGAAATTCAAAAAAAGCTTTTTTACAAATTATTTCGATTGAAGTAAAAATTAGGCTGCATGTTGTGTACTATAACCCTAAAAAATACACATATATTTGTGTTATTTTATGTGCTTCTTGGCGACGACGCTCATTTATGTGCAGCACCACAAAATTATTTTTTTTAAATAATAAACACAAAATACTTTAATGTTCGATTCACAACATTGTCTTTTTTTGTCTGGTGTATTTTGGGCGTAAGTAAATACCATTATTGTGACTCTTTTTTTTCTAAGAGGCAGCTTGCTTTTTTTCGAGATTCGGAAAAACTATCCGAACAAATAAAAATTTAAAAAGAAGTCAAAAAAAGCTAAAAAAAAAGTATGGCATAGGTTAATCAGAATAACGTATAGACGATTCCTAACAATTACCGATTTCATATTAATTTTAAAAGATGTGCGTTGCAAATAAATTACGCTACTAACAGATAAAAAAAAATATTTACAAGCTAGAGGCATGTTTTTAATATTTTTTATTAATGGTAAAAAAATAAGTAAAAGGAAAATTGCGTATTTTAACATTTTTTATAGTTATTTTTTTTCTTAATATTTTTTTATATTTAAAGGACAATGTATAATGTAGCATGAAAAAAAAAAATATTGCGTTCGATGTTTCTTTTGTAATAAAGATAGAATACACTATATAAAAAAGCTGTATATTTACTTAAAGTTTGCAATTGTGCAATCAAATCATTTAGGTCAATAGGCGTACAATTTCTAAGGCTTTTTCTTTATTATATAGCCCTTATTTTAGGTGCATAGTAAACAAATCATATACAAAAAGCAACGGCAATGAATAAATAATTGATAAAACTCGATTTAAAATTGGATTGGATACTTATATCTAGTCAAAATCACAACTATATGTACAATATTAGATCCATTGCAAAAATACTTACGATTTTACTGATAAGGGCAAAAAGTGTTTTTTTTGATAGGGCAAGGAAAAATATTTATAAAATTATTTAATCTTTACTGAAAAATGTTACTATACTAAAAGTATTATATATAAAAAAAACAGCATTCTTTTATATTCAAATTTATAAACACTCTTTGTTTTGTATTGCTGTATGTTATATATTAACTCTGTGTGTGTTGGAAAGGGGTGTATATTTAGCAGTAATTGACACGGTGTTTGTGCCAAGTTGTCTGATAGTTGTGTCATTATATTGTGTAATATTAAAAAGGGGTAAAAAATAAGGATAGAAATGCTAGAAAGCGACACCCCTAATGAGATGACAGTAATTAATTTTAACATGTGATTTATGCACTGTCTGAACCGTTATTATATCTTTTACGTCTACCCACTGTCTCTGTAAAGCTTTGTCACGACAAATCCTGTGTTCCACCTACAGTTTACTTTACTCTTAATAGTCGTTTTAAAAAGTAGAATCCCCGTTTCTACCTTGACGTCTTTTGATCTTCATCATACCTTTTTCGATATTAAATTTCTACAAATAGGAAATTTCTTATCTCTAGCCGATCTTAGTTCGTGCTGCAAATATTCTTTTCATTTGAGAAGAGCCTTGAATCAATTTACAGCAATAGCGACTTCCAATATTTAAATGTTAAAGGGGATGTGCAATATGCTCTATTCAAGATTTTTTTATTGCGAATGCTGTCATTTTAATCTTATCATTCACCTGCTCAAATTAAAATTGCTTGTTTTCCTTAACTTCCGTATAGAGGTATGGTTTTCCCATTTATATGGCACTGTAGAATTTTAAAATTTGGAGTTTGCAAAATTGCAATTAAATTTTCTATTTCTGCTGCAAGGATTTTCTTTTTGAGTTTTGAAACTCGGTGCCTTTGTCCGAATATGTTTCCGATGGCAAATCATGCCTAGAACTTTTATTAGTTTCTACTAAATTCTTTTGCGTGATGCAGATTAATTTGTGATTACCTTGGCCACGACTATTTTTTGAATAATGATTAATTGCTAAAAATAGTAACTACGGATTATCATTTGACCTTTTGCTTAGCACCTTTAAATCTACTGTCATATCTGGTTTTGATGTAGAGAAAAAAAAGCATGTTTTTAGTGTGGTAATTTGTGCATTTCAAGGTAAAAGAGCAGTTTAGTATTTTCTTATATGTTCATCAATATCAATGAGAAGTGAACATCAATTATAACGCTGCTTAATAAAAAAAGCAAATTTTGTTTACTAACGTGGCTCGATACAATGTTCTAATGGCGGGAGATCTGTTTTTGAGTTGCTTGATCATACAGTTTGTGCGGTTTTTCTACCTTGATCCATACAGATGTCACTATAAACGTCGTGGCTAAGCCCATCAAAAAGTACAAACTTCCTTCTATGTATTGAGTTTTATATGAGAATTCCTGAAAGTCATAAAAACCTGTGTGGTAATTTTGTGTTAACATTATCAGACTTCTTTATAAACTCTGGAGCTCTATGGTCAATAAAGACTTGCAACTTGCTACCGATAAAATAATGCCTAACACATTTTATGCTTGCGTAATTACATAGTGTTGGCGCAACAGCGCCAAATGACGCCTTCCTTAATGTAAGATAAGGCGATATGTACGCAAATAACCATTCATTTAGAGATCTTTTGGCAGGACCAAAGCGAACTAAACATGATACGTCGTTTGCGGAAGTCAAAAAACTCATATGACAAGAATTGACGCGTAAAAGGCAGAAGTAGTTTATAAAACCATTTTGGAACAATGATTAGATTTCTTTTCAGAAACTGATTCATTTGTTTCGGATGGATAAGAAAAAGAATATACAGTATATAAGAATAGTTACTTTTATGACATTGCAACGTTCTATGGAATCTTTTGGCGATAAGCCAGCCTCCACCAACAGTGCTAAGATCCCGTAAAAGTAGTTAGATGTACAATGCCAAACACCTCACACGCAAACTACAATAAAAAGTGTGGAAAGTGGTATAGTACATACAATGTGCGTAATAAAGGGACTTTCGGACGCAATATGAAAACAAAGCATGTTTAAATCGAATTATTATTGATTGAGGATGAACGAGTATATATAGATAGAACTTTTAAATCACAGATAAACTGTATAGTTATGCAGGGATCAAATACATTACAATCATGGAATTATGATAGAAGGGCTGAAAATAGACTTTCAGAAGACTGGGAACAGTAAAAGATATAGGTAATTAACTTCTGTTCTGGCAAGACTATAGATAAGATTCAAAAGTATCAAGATGAAAAATAATCGGACTATTTTCAAAGATACGAAGATTACAGAAGTACGCGAAAACAAGATTTCAAGATAATTCACACATTTATAAGACAATTAAATCTTACAACCGGCATTAAATGATCGTTAACAATAACACGATAAATGCTGATTCTCTTCTAGAAATGGTACAAGTATGGAAATATAAAACAAAAAACAGTTCATTGTTCAAAAATCAAAAACGTAGCTTGCAGAAACAGACAAAAAGACAAACACAGGAAGTTAGTGATGTGAGATGCTCAAAATGT
>JAQFYM010003142.1:0-19799 GCA_034694785.1 Agrenia bidenticulata | reverse complement strand
ACCTCGATAAATTTAAAAAGTTATTTCTAGTTTAGTTTTTTTGTGTAATTTTTTTTTTCGGAAATGGTTGGCATATCACTTTGACAGGATAAAAAAAATATAAAGACGTTGTACTAATATTAGAAGATGCTTTTATAAAAAAAAGCCTTTAAGTATATTTATGATCAGCATACGAATATTTTTCTATGATTTTTTCTTTCTTGCATATTTGGGTAAAAACCCTATAAAATCATATTATTCCCTAAATCCTTATGGAATCCTACACTTTTTTTGCCAACCCTTGTTTTGAATCTATAAATGTACAATCAATCCATAATATATCAGCATGTTAGACATCGATAACTATAAAGTTCAAATAATTATAAAGTAATCCTTCAATTTACAGGAAATTTTTTACTTCTTGTGTACGATATGTGCCGGTAAATAGCCAAAACATTGTTTTATTATTTTAACAAACTCTAATCATTTCAATTAAGAGCTGTTCAAGCTTAAAATTATATCGATAAAAAAAAATGTATTTACCATGTCTGTGTAGAAATGTCTAGAAATTGTTTTACATCACGTATAAATAGGTTATAGATGACATCCTGCTTTTAATTCATCACTTTTTAAAAGCTTGATAATTAAATGTACTTTAATTACGCAAAGTATGCATGCGCAGATGCAAATTTGCGGCTAAAACGCTCTAAAACGGGAGTTTTTGAAACCCATTTTATTTTGTTTTACAATAAAAGCTTTTTGTTAATATTATCAGCCAGTGGCGTACCCAGGGGGGCAGGGGCGGTGTTATCCACCCCCATGCAGAATAAAAATCACGCCTTAATTAACGGGTAGGGATGATTTTTTTTTTGTGCAGAGATTTTTTTAATTTTTAAAATCCAAATAAAAAAATTTTAATTAATTTTTTTTCAAAAAAAAATAATAATGGTCACAACATCCATAAAATATGTTTTTAAGCCATATTTTTTAAAACACTGAACACACTTGCTTTAAAAAATGCTGAAGACGCCACATTCATCAGCTATGATTTTTGCTATTTCTTCATCAATATTTTTTCTTTCAGGACATCCTTCGATGTTATTTAAAGAAATAAATAACTCTTTAAATGCATTTACAAACGGTTGTGGAGTGTAATTAATTGTCGAACAAACTTATGCATAATACAACGAAATTTCCTAAAATACGGAATCATATTCTAAAACATTTGCACACCCCCGTATGCGCTCGTCATCATTACTTTTGCGTCATCTGTGCAAATTCGTGTAGTTTTTTTTTTTCTTTTTTTAATTTTTTTCTAGTGAAATAATCATAAATCAATTCATATATGTCAGCAGACTGTGCATCTAGTGTGAAATAATATATGAATAAAACTCCACTGATATAATTAGCACCGATTTATCTTTTATAGCAAACCAGTTAGTTTTTCTTTAGTGTATCGGTACTTTCATCTATCTGATATAGGTATCTATGACTTTCTATAAAATGTCTACTAGCTGCTTTTTAGTATGAGAACCTACTAAAATACATGTGCCACTCATCGTGGTATGCAAACACTCAGATTTTTTTCTGTTTTGCATTTTCAGGCGTATAAAATGTAGATTAATAGATTCCTATGGCAGGTTTTATAATTTTATCTGTTGCTGTATATCCGCACCCTGCTTTAATGACCATAAAGCTTAACGAATACCCTAGAGAAATAGACAAACAGTGTTTTAATATCATATAGTACATTATCCTCCCGTGATTCTAGTTTCGATTCATTAATTAATATTACAGTTTTTTAGTTTATCTTGAGACAGTGGCGTATCCAGGGGGAGAGGTAGGAGGATGTACCCCCTTCTATAGAAACAAATCACGCCTGTATCGAAGAGGGGGGTTGTTTTTGGGCCGATTTTTTTTTATTTATAAAATCCCAAAAAAATATTTTTAATAAGAATTTTTTCAAAAAATATAATATTGCTTAAACAATCATTAATAAGTGTTTTAAAGCCCTTTTTTAAAAACACTGATTACCTCCCGCTTTAAAAAAAGTCTGGGTACGCCACTGTCTTGAGAGTAAGGCAAGTTATAAACCCCTTGCTCCAAATTGTGTTTAGTAATAAAATTTCAGGGTAACGTACAAAAGTTTATCGATGTATTGCATACACTTCTTTGCAGTAATTCAAACTGGCCTTAGAGTTTCATTTCCACCGGTCAATAAGCGCCATATATAAAAAACACTTTTTTGTGTTTACTTGTTGAATTTTTTGATGTAGATAAAGTTATTTATGCTCTAATGTATAGTTATCATATTTGGCTTAGGCTTAGATCTAGGCAGACATATGGTGATTTTCTTGATGTCTCATTTTTAAAAAGGGGTTACATAAGCATTAAGTGTTTCCATGAAACAATAGTCAAAAGCCCGGGCTAAAAAAAAAAAATTAACTCTTTCCGAAATGAAATCAGCAAAATGCCAATAAATATTAACACGCGTTGATTCTATAGGCCAACTTAAAAGGTTTATTTAGCTTTGTATGTGTTGCATTTTTTCTTTATCTACCACAAATTCCGTATATATATATATGTATATGCTGGCCCCTGAAATTAAAGAAATTATGAATATTACTCTAGAATTTGCTTCGAACTTAAAAAGAAAAAAAGTTATTTTTATTAACTAACAAAAATATTGAAAAAAAACAAAAATAAAAAAAAAATATAAATGCCAAAAAAATTTTATATTAAAACGATACCTGTAAATAAGGCTTTTTTTCTGATAATTTCTCATATGGATCACTTGCATATAAGTGCACTTATATCAAATTTGATTTTAATAAAAGTAAAATATGTGAAGGTTTAGGGTATGTTCTATAATTATGTCCCATGGGTAAAATATCCATGGGTAAAATACCCATATGTATTTTGTGGTTTAACAATGAAACAAAGAAAAAATAACTATGGTAATTTAATCACTGACTATGATTTGCTATTTTTGTGCGAATGTATTGTTTTATTGCATTTGTTTTGTTTTGTTTTGTTATTCTATTCTTTAGCATCTAAAATTCTGCATTTTTTCTTTTAAAAAATGCAATCAGAAAACTAAATACGTGAGGAGCAAGAAGAACATCAAATTAAAATAATGCAAATGCAAGCATAGTGTTTAACAACTGTTCTTATGTCTATAAGGTCTTTAATATATTTTTGAAGTTGGATGTTTGGTATAAATGATTTTGATTCTGAACAGTTTCAAAATACATATCGTATCTCTAAGGCAACTTTTATATTTTTATTGCAAAGTTGCTTGGGTATTTATAATTTTTCATTCTAAAATATCCGTGTAATGACTATTTTTCTGTGTCTAGTTGTTGAGTCGACCGATTACATACAGAGATGTATCAGATAAATTTGGTATTCCATGCACATGCAAAAGAACAATCCATAAAATTTTAGATTTATACGATCATAAAATTACACAGAAAATTATAAGGTTACCTAAAATTGAAGAAATTGAAAGTTTGAATTTAGGATTTTGTGGTATAAGCAATTTATGAGATGCAATAACAGCAATTGATAGTACGCATGTACCAAAAGAGGCGTCATATTATGTACCAGTGAGAAATGAAACAGATAGGGAGTCCATTCATCTAACTTTCTAGTGGCAGCGGATAATAATCTTTTGATTTATTATGTATATGGTGCCTTTCAAAAGCCACACACAATGCATATCTTTTCAGAAGATCGTATTTGCTTAGATATATTGACAACAATATTCCAACTAGATTTTTACATATTGGAGACGCAGCTTATCCACAACTTCCAAATTTCCGGCGCCCATTAAAAGGAACCTTGACAGAAGATCAATCAAATTATAATTATATGCTTAGTGCACAAAGAATGTGCGTTGAAAAACATTTGAGGTTTTAAAAGGGCGAAAATAGAGATTCAGGATGCCTGCTAAAATGGGGATAAAATTGGGTTTTCACGGTTATGCATATTTGCTTGTATTATTTACAACTGTATTATTGAATCAAGCATTAACGAATTACAGCAATATGGTATTTAAAGCAATAAGGACAGTAAATAAAAAAGCTTTTTTATTTTGTACTAGCACCACTAAAATATTTTAACATTTTGCACATCATCTCTCTCAACTCTTCCACATCATTTTGTTGATACGTTATTTCTTTATTCAAATCTGATGTAGTATTCGTAGGTCTACTACTCTTGTTAAGGTTTTATTTCCTTTTTCAATCTCGTTAAAATCAATTTTGTGCCTCTTTGTATACAGCTCATTAGTTATTGTATACTGAGTGGCCAAATTTGATAACAGTCTGTATTTATATCTTTTTTCATTGATTTTTACTAAAAAGTTTTGTGTTATTTTCACAATACTTGTATTCTCTTCGACTTTATCTTTTGTTTTTGACTTTATTTTCACCGCAGGCACTACAATTAGATTTGAATTTAATTGTTTTTGCATCTTGTTGTTATATTGCCACTTGACACGGGTTTCTCCGGTAGATCGAGCCTTGATATTATGCGTCTTGTACTCTTCGCATAAATAATTTTATTTGTCTTTTACTGCAGTTCCACTAGTCTGGGATCGATAAAGTTCGCAATTTTCCTTATATTTCCTTAATGTGCCTGTCATCGGACTGTTGTGGGTTAAACTTCTCTCGTCACTCCATACTGTCTCTTATTGAGATGAGAGAAGAAATCATCTCTTCATTCCAAGAAATCATTTTTCGGGGTTATAAATTATAAACACTAAAAAGAAAATACAAGAGAGCTTCGCATGAATAAAAGATGCAACAAAGCTACTTTATGGTATTTCTTTTTAAATACGAATATAGTGCTTAATTATTAATTAAACAAGGATTATGAATTCATCTATTTATTTTTAATAATATGTAACGTATGAACAATTTGTGTTACTAGTTACGGCTTTTATGTACAAATGTTAATATTATTAACCAATAGTACTATCAAAAAGAAAATATTTTACTCTGGATGGTAAAGCTGTACATCAAAAAACCCTAAAAACGAATTATAAAAAATGACGAATCGGTAGTTCTGCTACATAGAAGCACTTTTTTAGGCTTAAATCGATCTTGTTCTAATTGTTCCTGTTTGATTTCCGATAACGTCTTACCCATAGACAATGCAACAAGTAGATACCAAATATTTAAGGATAACCATGCAACAGCTCAGCCGAAGTTTACACGGGCCAGCGCGAACTCTGATATTTCTCTGCCCAGGATATGGCTGCATTTTAGCATATAAATTTAAATAAAGCACAGATACTCATTTGTTAATGACGCCCTTTTCAAAACTATTATGAGAAAAATACACACTACGCATGTTTGTTATATGAAAAACTGGATTATGCTACGTTTTAAGGTTTTACTGATGTTCCATTAAGTTTTTACTTGGATTTAAATCAAGAGAAGAAAAAACCGGCTGGGATTAAAGGGAAAAATCTCTGCATGGTCAAGTAGATGCACAAGCGTATTTGCTAATAATATCATGTAATCTTAACGAAAATGCCTTTAAACAGTAAAAAAGCACTATTCTTGCCCGTTTATTAGTGCTTTGGATAGCGAGGGAAAATATGAGAAATTGAAAGAATAGCTAGACTGGTTTTATCCATAAAATACGCCACTAAACAAAACCAAAGCTTCCACCATTAATTTTTATGTTTTAAGTGTTATAAACTTTACCTTTTTTAATAATTACTGTTTTAATCAAAATGTTGGTTATCACTTAGCTTAATAAAATTTGTTACCTGGCATAGTCCTTATATTAGCCAAGCTTGTAACAATGTATGTATTTCAATTACTAATGTTTTTTCGTTTTTCCACTCTTTTTTTGAGATTAAAAATTATGTACATGCCTGTATTGTAAGATGATATTTTTCTTCATAATTTTTTCAAGATTACAATCAACAAGGGCAAAACATTACATTAATCATATGATAAAGGCTTTTAAAGTACAATTTTGCGCAGATACTACTTTAATGTGAATTTGTTACAATTAAACGTTAATTTATATGTTTTTTGGATTTGTTGCCATCTTGACCCGGTTTGTTGTTTCTAATAAAATTTTACTAATTTTCTTGTTTGTATTAACTTTTACGCGTTTTTTGTTGTTTATTGGCATTTCTCATCTTTTTTTTTTATTCTTCACATTACAGTCAGAATACCCATGGTTAATTTTTTTCTCCATGGGTCCCAAAAAGGAGAAAAATACCCATGGGTATTTTACCTATGGTTACAATAAAACGGGAACACGAATTTTATAACCATGGGCTCAAATAACCATAGGTATTTTTGCCTTTAAATTGGGGCAAAAATACCCATGGGTAAAATTTTGTAACACGTTCTTTTAGTACATGAATCGTAGAGAATCACATTAACAGACATTACGTATTTTAATTACAAAGCAAAAAATATATTTTTTTCCTGTAGCGTTGCCATATTTTTTTTATATTTTTTTCTGTACTTTCATTTATATTTATGGTAAATACTACCGTTTATAAACTAGCCGTTTTATGAATGATATAAAGCAAAGAAGTTTTTAAAAACGATCAATGCCAAACATGATATAATTTATGATTAAAATTATGATTTTAAAAGACAAAGTAAAAATAAAAATTTTACATCTTGGGAAACGGAATTAAAGAGTTGTGATAGAAAGGCTACATACGCATTTTTGTAATACTTTGTTAACGACAAATTTATTTCAATATTAGATCTTAATTATCTGGGTAAAAGAATACTGTCGTACACTTGGCTAAAAAGTCCCAGTAAACTGTAAGTACGCCATAAAGTAAATGAGAGACGGGGTTTTGCATGCAAAAATTGTTGTGATTTATTACCTGAAATAATTCTCGTTACAGACCTTAAAAAATAACAATTAAGAAGTAGAAACTCACTTGTACGCAGGATAAGCCTACTCTATGTAAATAACTTTGCCATTTTTATAAGTTAGACGTCTATACGCACGTGCTACGTGCTAGAAACAGAATGACATTTTCCATATATTTCAATGATATTTTATAATAGCAAAAAAAAGTATTGACAAAGTACAACCCATGACAACCTGCTGAAAAACCCCATATGTTGCTTTATCGTGTTTATTAGTTTTTTCTGTCTTCAAAGGGCTACAAAGTATTATACTTTTGCCCGAGAGCCATTTTTTACAATGTAAAACTCCACTAAAATTAAAACTACAAGAAAACCGTGGTCACGTATATATACAGCTACATTTTTTCAGTGCACTTAATATGATCCACTATAATAAAAATATTAATAAGAGTAAAGACAAAAAAAACGACATAATTGATATCTTTTAAAATACTTTTTACTTAAGATGAGAAATTACCAACTTACTTTTGGCCTAGAGCAAGATATTTGTAGTTATATGCGTACTTATGCCGTTGATAATATATAGTAAAGTTTGTTGCTTATGAACATTTAGAGTAGCAAAAAAACTCTTAAACATTAGGTAATTTTAACCCTATGATCCAGATGTTCTAGACGCGGTAAGATAAAAAACTACATCACAGTAATATACCTTTATTTAAATAGCGTTTATAGTAATAAATTTGCTTATGAATGCATAATTATTTATTTTTTGCTTACAATTCTGTTGCATTTGTATCAACAAGATATAACAAAAAAATTTTTGTCCATAAATGCTCCTTTTTTACGATTAGTTATACACGGAAATTATACCGGGGGCGGAGTGTCTGGTTTTCCTTGTAATGGTTTTTGCGAGTATACATTATTACAAAATTTGTATTAATATGTATTATATAAAATATTGTGTTTATAGATGCTACTTTTACAAATTCAATCATGCACACAAATGTATGTTTTTGCTTAGTTTAATTTAGATTTCAGGTACTCAAAGGCAATTTTTGTATAACCAAGAATAAAAAATTTTTGTATACATCCTGATGCTTATTCTCTGTGTATACAAGGTGTAAGATTAAATGACCGGTTTATTAAAATGGTTTTAAAAAATATATATACAAAAAATTTGTGTTTGTAAAACATGTTATTTACATTTTTACAATATTTACAAACAAAATCTATAACATTATGTAGAATAATGTAGCCAGTATTTAAATGTTTTGTTGCGATATGTTACGTAAATAGTATTGACGCGAAAAACATATTTACTTTAAGGCAACCTGTGACACTTGTTATGGATACTAAAAACTCTGGTTTTTACTTTTGCATATGATTAAATTAAATTAAGCAGTTTTATGTGTGTTTTTAGATAGTAAAATTATCTTAAAATCAAAAAACTATTTCAAAGTATAGTTTTTACTCTGAAATTGAAATTACAGATATATTTGGATCGATAATTGGTAACTTAATCAGTTTTTCGTGGAAAAGCGTTCTTATAGAAACAAATTACTTAGCGGTGCTTACAAATAGTAGTTTACCAGGTTTCATCATGTGCAATTTACGCAAGAAAGTAGTTTTTTAAAACAAAAAGCTGTATTAATTTACTAATATGGGTAATTCGTTTTTTATCATAATTTGTGGCCTAAATTTTTGTAATCCCCTGTTTTTATACTTAGTTTAAAGTCCCATGAATACATTTAAAGATAGATATAAAAAAAGTATGTCAACAGATGTATACAATAGGACAAATAAATACAATTAAAAAGAAATAAAAATCTGCTTTAGATCAAACAATCAACTACTATGAAACAACAATTATTACAACACAAAATGTATATGTTAAACAAATTTTGATACATCTTTGTCAGATTGTGTAATAGCGAATACAGAATGCATTCAAGATAATAGATTTAGTCTCTAAACGGTGACTAACAAAGAAAAGAAACAATGAATAAATTAAAAAAAAACAGCGTAAAGAGCAACAGTATACAATAAAATTACATTAAAAAACATCGCGTCCAAATACAAAACACAATATAAAACTACGTGGAGCATTTATAATAATTTAGTAGATGCAATTTAAATAGAGTAGCGCGTAAAAAAAAAGTTTGATATTATAATGCATGTAAAAATCTATTATACGCATGTTTAAAACGAACTTACCTCAACTTTATATACATAAAGTGAAGACATATTTAAATCAAATATAATAAAGAAATAGAAATGTGTAAAAAAAACATATTAATCAGTCAAAATATACATTTACGTACTAATTGATAATTTTTCTAACTTGAAAATAAGCCCTAAACTCACAGTCATTTTCTCTGTTAAATATTTGCACTTTGGCTGAAATTTTTTTTTCAATTTTATTTTTATAGAATTATTGGTTTTATAAGGTTGAATATGCGGAAATGTATGATGGGATACTGCCTTATTTATACATAAGTTAAGTCTGTCTTTTTGTTAAAAGCAATTAAAATGCTTTTTTTTTGTAAATACGGTACCTTTGCTTTAATGCTGAAAAAAAAACACGAACATGTGTCTTTGTGTATATCGACTAAAAAACCAATATGTTACACATACAATACCCTATTTGATTGCACGATTAAAAATTTGTGCTATAGACAAAAAGACAATTTCAGGCAATTAGTACTTTTCGGTTTAAAAATTATTGCAAATCTATCCTCTAATTAAGTGCTAATACAAAGAGTCTTTATCGTAGAGATATGAAAACAGTTTTAGGTTTCTGTAACGTATATTATCTATAAAGCAGTAAAAGCATTTCTGAAAGTTTTGGCAGATACTGTCCTGTTTTTAAAATAGTTAGCGGAAAAAAAAACGGCCCTATGCTTTTTTGTGCAATCTATTGTAATTGTTTGAGCAAAATTCCTTGATACTATTCAGAAAGAAATATTACATTAACAAACACAGTAGTTTTTCATGTTATTGTTGCTTTTTAAATGAGTTCATGCCATGTTTTTCTTTTACTTAAAACCAATATTAGCCATGAAATGGCAAAAGCAGATCCAAATGTTACAGCTTTATGCAAAAAGTGCAATATTCTTTTTGTACACCTGTTTTTCTGGCGCTTTTCAACACAAATTTTTTATCTGGTATTTGTTAATGTCTATCTAGGAAGGAAAGAAATATTTTCCGGTTTACATCATTTCCACCCATAACGATACTGTATCGAAGTAAAAGAAGTTGATCTTCTGCATCTTGACTAACTGCTATTACCACAGTTAGCGAAATAGTTTTGTTCGAAAAAGTGCCGTCCAGATATATTAGCTTTCTGGTATGTTCAAAAATGCTTTTTGTAAATGCCCAGGGTATCGACAAACAAATAAAATGCTGCCAAGAAACAACTTCAAGTCTGCAAATTTTGTTTTTCCATTGCATAATCTTAACACCACGTTCAATCAATTAATGCCCGTATTATTTCGCCAGCCTCTATATTTTATTTTTACAGCCGTGACAGCAGATACATTTGAAAGTTTCGTTCCACCATACTCTTTGCACAATTGATTTCATGTATATGCCTAGCGCTTTCGTTTATAAAGAAAATTGTAATTAATATTTAGTTGTGATTCTTGGCTTACCTTTTTCTTCTCTTTTATGTTTTGTGCATTCGTGTGGCATATTGTATTTGTTAACTTTGAAGCAGTAAAATTTCGCTATAATTAACAACCTTCTAAACAGACTGTTTGACAAAATGTACATTTAAACCAATAACGATCTGTGTCTTTCTTCTCCACTACAATTTCTTTATTTTTTACATCCACCGTTTATATAGAACTTTCTTAAATGCAGCCAAAGTAAAAAAAAGAATCTATTGGCAATTCAGTGCTTTGCTACACACCTTTTAATGTAGATGCCATCTTTTGAATCCAGTTTTATATGTATTTATGGGGTGTAAACTAATCATTAGGTAAAACCAGGGTATAAAAGAAATTACGCCATAAATTGAGACAATATACTAACTACCCCAAAAAATTATAATGCCCAAAAAAAATTGCCCTAAAAATGAATAACTTATGTTATTTTTTGAAAAAAATTACACTGTCTTTTTTGCAAAATCGTAAAATACAAAAAAAAAATATATCGTGGTTCCATTGTTGTCATTTTGTTTTCATACTTTCAAAAGCAGCCTAAAAACGTACTTTTAAATACTAGCTTAGTAAAAATGAACTACTAGTTGCAAAAATAAATCAAAAAAGTGCAAAAAATCTATTATAAAATATATTATTTGTAACTAAAATTACTAAGATGATACTAAACAGTGAACAGTTAATTAATGTATAGTTTATCGCAGAAAAATAGCAATTTGTGAGTTTTTAAGCAAGTTTTTATAATCATAATTTTTTAAAAATGACGCGTAAAAATATGAACTCTTTTATCTCTTAAAATTGCATGCATAATAAAATAAAAATAGTAATATTTATTGGCAATATAAATTCTTTTAAAATACATTGTTGGGTTATATCCCAAATTATATATTCACTAAACCCCCTTTTTAATGCACCGTATCTTTGATTATCTAATTCTGAAAAGCGCAATCGACGTTTCTAGTGATTTTGTAGCATTTTGGACTATCAAAATGCTGTCAAAGATGTCAAAATGATGATTTATTGTAAATTAATATGTTTTAATTGGGATTTAGTGAGATATTAGATATATAAAGAATGCGCCTGTAAATAAAGAGGTTTCAGCTTCTTTTAACATGGTTGCAAAGATAAGACATTGATCTTCTGGCTCATCCAACATACATTAGTACACTTTGTAGTTTTTTGTGTTTTTTCTGAATATACAAAGAGGCATATTTTGCCCAAGAAACAATTTATAGATATTTAGGCCTTTTGCGTATATATGCAAAAGTTCCTACTGTAAATAAAATCTACATAATAAGCAAAACGCACATTTCATACCTTTTTAATAGAAAAAATATTTATTTTCAGTAAATTTATATGACTAAAGTACATAAAAACACAAAAAATTGTTTTTGGGCTATTGACTTAAATTATTTTGTTTAACTGCATGCAAATAAAATGAAATACGGTGTTCTTTTACTGGTCTTTGTATTAGTTTGTGCTCCAAAAAACATTTACATGCAAAATTGAAAGTTTTTATAAAAATATAGGGTTCGTCGATTAATACCGTTTTTTTGGCTTTTATCTACAGAAAAAACACGTTTCCCAAAAAATTTAAAGACAGTGTTAACACGTTTTTTGTCGATCGAACCGTATTGTTTATGCGATCAAGGAGAATTTTAGGAATTTTTTAAATCCTGACAAAGAAAAAAAAATTATAAAAATATATCACACTGTTTTTATTCATATCAAAATACAAATCTTTTACAAGTACTTTTGTAAATGTATACTACAAGAAGTAAAAATATTTTCTATTCATACAACCATATGCATTTAATGCTATACAGTTGATGTTCAATGTTTTTTTTTGTATCTAAAAACATAGATTTTTAAAAATATGACTATATCGTTACAACAATTTCTTAATACCATATATGCGGCATTAATATCAGTATCACAAATAGCTTTGTTCATTAGGGACATTACAAAGATCTTTTTTGTTATCGTTGCATTGCAAAACCATAATATTAAATTAGATAAAACTAGATTTTTTTCTTGCACAAGTCTGTTGCTTTTTACGATTATTTGTATCAATTTAAGCAATTTAAGCAATTCGCCTTTGATTTCATAAATAAAACTGTTTTAATGGTAAAATAACGGGAATGATATCGCGTTAGAAAGGTCTTAAAAATTGAAACTCGGTTTCGATTGCAACCATTGTAATTTTTTCCATGGAATAATGTTTTTGTCGCCGTCGATTAGACAACAAATTATTGGTTTTGATTAGCAAACCTTATATAAGGGTACCAACCCATACTGGATAACTGTCAAAAAGGCATTTTATAGGTATTATGCGTGGAAATCTTTTTACTATATTTTTCATATTCAAATTAAACTTATAATAAGGGGTTTCTAAGTATATAAAATAAAATAAAAAAAACACTATCTTATAACCCAAAAACGCAATTAATATAGTGGTATTAACACATTATTGCAACAAAAAACCCGCAAAATCATTATCCTATATAAAAGAAGAATCAAAAAAACAATGTTACTGTTTTTTTAATTACATCACACAATAACTTACTTACAACATACAATTTTTTAGTATTTAAAAAATATTACTGTTTGAAGTTTAGTTTGTCTTTTTTTTTTTTTTTGTATGTTATTTTTCAATTCTGTGCTTTTATAACTGTGAAAATCTATGCAATCCCCTTCTTTTTCTTCTTATTCGTATGATAGTCAAACAAAAACGCAGCGGGCATAATGATAAGAGTACCATACAATATTTCCGTAGCCATATAACAGGGTTACAAAATATATTCAAATGATGGAATCCAACCGAATTAAAATTCTTTAACATCGATAATTGCAATCTATTGAAAATTTTATAGTTGCGTGCTACGGCATACAATATATTAGCAATAATTTTGTTCGGTTATGATATATTTGTCATTAACCATATCCAAGACCATTTCACTCAATTTTTAAGAGCCATTAAAAACTTTTTACACTATTTCCGAATATTGTTACTTTTAGGAGAAGGGAACATGAGTAATAGGACGAAATAAAGTTTTAAAAAATCTTTTTATTTTATTTTGTAACTCCAAAAAAAAACAATACAAATTTTTTTTATTCTGCCACTAAAAACTACATTTTAGGTTTACTTGTAATATACTTTATAAGCAATTACATTTTACGGGTAAGAAAACACTACAACGCAGCGTACTGTTAACATTTCTAATGCTTCGTCGGGAGATGCAGCGATCCTTTTGCATAATATTGTTGTTGTTTTTTTTAAAATAATAAATAGTATGAAAATTGCCGTATCTTTTTCGTTGATGAATATTAAAAGCGGGTATAAAAAACTGGCGACGTTTTTTTTGAAAAGCTAGTCTAGTGGTTTTGCCTTTTAAACCGTAAAAATATGACATTTATAGAAAAAATTGTTTTGTGTCAGTTAGGGTTTGCCATTATACCGTATATTTTTTCACTGTTTATACTTAAAGTATGGTGTTGAAATCATACGTATAGTGCGGTATGATATAGGTAAATTAAAGGCAAAGTGTGGCTTTAGTCAGGTTTTTTTCAAAAAACTAGGGTTTTCTGAATTACATATCATTTTTATAACGAGTGGTAGTCAGACGTGGATTTAAGACAATGCTCTGAAGCAAGGGCACTGTGGCAACCGACATAGAGGGCTTTTAAAACTTATTTAAATAATTTTTGATTTTTTTTAACAAAAAAAAATGAATAAAGCTAGTGCATGCAAGTACAAAAACAGGCATTTACATTTACTGATAGAAGTAGAGATAAAAAGCATTGAAATTTATTTTAATTTTTTTTTTGCAAAATTTTAAAAGCATTTTTTGCCCGATCTATATAATCAATATGCAAGATTTTTTAATAAACCGTTTTTTAAAACTTGTACAGAGAAAAAAAAATATACTTATATATAATCAATGAGAAATATACCAATTTTAAATTTTTTTTCGATATACTTCTGTAACTACTATCTTTTTACATATTATTTTAATTCACCGAAATACAAAAATATAAAAATTATAACAAAAAAAGAATGCTTACTTGTAAAAAAACTGCATGGATAGGGTTTTGTTCTGTATTAAAGCGCCGAAAAACAGCAAAAAGAATATCATGATAATCAGATTATTACTAGGTATTTTAGTACTGTGTTTTTGTGGTAAAAGTGCCTACTGTAGTTATTTGCTTTATGTTTTATACTTTCGCAATCAGCAAATAGGCAACAAATAAACCATTAGGTTTTTTTGCGTCCTTATAACAGCGAAAGTAGCGCTGAAATGAAAATACGGGGATTTATACAGTCTAAATTTTGCTTTTAAAATAGCTGTATCATCTGGTAAAAGCTGTACAAATATATCAGCAATACGCATAATTTGCAAGTTTTTGTTAGCGTGTAGTTTATTGTTTTTTTAATAGTATTTTTGCTTATAACTACAAATGCAATGCATTTTCTGTGGTATAATTGCTGTAGATTGTTTTACTACTTACTGTGGGGCAAATTTAATGTTTAATAAGCACTTTTGTCAATAAAAAAAATATATTTTTTTAGTATAGGTTTTTTTGCGTCACATAGATGTCGCTGCAAATGAATCGTGTTGTAGTTATTTTTGTAAAAACAGAAATTATAACAAAAGTTACATAATTTACCGGGTTTAAAAGTAATCTTTGTACTTATTTTTTATATACAAAATAATTTTTGTTATCTATAAGTTTTTTTTTGTGGTTGTTGCCTCAATATTCTATGCATTCTATGTTAATCCTTTAAAAATTCGGTGTTTTTTCAATGTAATCAATATAATGAATGTACGGATAAAAAAATATGCTTTTTTTTTCTGCGGTCTTAATATAGCTATTACTTTAAATTTAGAAAATACCAGTTTAAAAGAATTTGAATTTATATGCTTTAAGCCTACCACTAAAAGATATTTTAAAATATATAAAGGGGGTCCCTGAAAAAAAAGTGCCCCCGGGCCTCCCTGAAATGTTAATTTTCCCCTGGAGGCATTCTATGTTTTTTTTGGCATCACATATGGCCAAAGCCACTTTAAACAAAAATTGGGGCTGTTCTTAGTGCGGCCTCGTTTTTTTACGGTCCATTTTTGTTAATTATCAAAAATACAATAAAAAAAGTATTTTTTACTATATACCAGGAAGCTATATAGTATCAATGATTAAAGCATATTTTGTTAATTGAAGTCTGCTGAATATTCTAGGACTTTTTTTTTTTTTCTTCTACGTCTCTACATACGCGATATATTTTATTTTTTTTTTGTTTGACACCTTTTCTTGCAAGATTTAAACCATGAAATTTTTTATGATTTAAAAATAGAAAAAAAATGTGCTTAAACTGATCACAACCAGGGATGGGCATGAAAATATTCTCATTTTTTTGGTAATTACCCGAGAATATTCTCGACCCTTGATTTTCTATTACCATTTGGTAATTTTCTTTTTGATTTCTTACTTTTTGTTGTCAAAAAATAGCAACGAAACCAATTAGTACTATATGAAAAAAATGTCTTAAACTTAAAGATACTACAGCAGGTCAAATACATCTTTACACTTAGTAAGAAAAATATGATCGTTTCATTTTCTATTTTCACTTTCAGTATTTCCTTGTATTACCGTATATGACTTAAACCGATATAATGAAAGCTGACAGCTAGATAAAAATTACAGCAAAGGCTGCGTTTCTAATATACAAGCATGTTGTAATTGAGGGTAAAAAACAAAAAACCCGGTGTTATACAATTAAAATAAATGGTTGTAAAATTTTTATAAGTATGTAAACGATAGGAAAATAGACATTAATTATTCTTAATTAAAACAAAATACTGGCTTCCGGTATAAATTTACACAAAAATACTTTTTGAATACTAGTTTACTTACAGATCATAAAATAAAACGTTATTATTTAGCGACCCTTTTTATCCCATTAAATACATCGCAAAAAAATGGCACATTTAAGGGGCTCTTTTACTCAAGAAAGTGTTGAAAGAATTTTAGATATCGCACATATTCTCTCATTAATAATAAAAAATCCATGAAAAAAGCTTTCCTGGGTTTTTTTACGCGGTGACTTTGTTTTTAATAACAATTATGTAATTAACATTATGTTGTCTGTAAGGAGGAATATGAAGAAATATGTATCTATACACGAAATACTTTGTAAAACGAAAAACGTACCGTACAAGACATACCACATACAGGGTATTATTATAAAAACCTTACATTTTTTAGAACCATTTGTTCTTCTTTAAAGTGACAGTATGCACTTTGCTTATCAATACACCATTTTATGTATACATTTTAATCTGTAAAACAATTATTTAAATACACTCATTAAATATAGACATTTTTTAATAAATGCGAACTATCCTAAAAAACAAACCTTGCAATCATGTGTTTTTTTTCAATATCAAGATCTTATATCTTTTCTTGATTACTTTTTAAATAACTGCCACATAATGTAAGAATAAAAACCCATGTTCAATTCGAATTCACTATAAAGGCTTATATTACATCACTTTCTTTTTTAAAAAAATTTTTGTTCTCCATTTCCCCAGATTTTATCATAATAGATGGATTTAAATTTTAAGAGGAGCCACCTGCCTTTATGCCCTACTAATAAAAAATCTTAGTTTGACATGTTTTTAAATACGAAAACTAGAAATTGTTTAATAAAAATGCTATGATAATATATTTTCGTTTTACAATAGCAATTTTACCGGTTATATGCCAAATTCACGAGTTTTTGTTTTTTTTTGTATAATTTTTGTGATTTTATGCCATCTAGAATTCATTATAACAAAAAATATCTGCAAAAGATTATTCTCACAAATTACTGTTACCAAGAATATTCTTCATATTTTTATAAACGAGAATCTGCTCATCCCTGCTTACCGCTCATAACGGTGCGTAACCAGGTCATTTTAAAAATAACCGGTTACAGACATACACTAATAACACACTATGGTAGGTAGATGATTTGCGGTAAATGGATTTGACCAATCTTTATTTCAGGCAGAGAAAATGGATACAGAAAAAATATAAAAAAATAAAATGCAATATATACATCGATGCAACAGCATAAATTTAAAAAATAAAACCATCCCATCTACAACCGAACCCCATATTTTTACAGCCAGAACCCTCTTAACCTAACCTTAGACTATGTCGACAATGATGCAATGAGGCAATTACTAAATTTCTATATAAAATAGTGTTTTTAATCATAAAATATGTGCAAATAATTGTCATGGATGATCATTGTCCTAATATATATATTATATATCGTTTAAATTCATTCCCACCCTTAAATTAAATCCGTTTAATCTTTGCTCCAAATACAAAAAAAAAAATTACAGTTTTGCTGTTGTATTGTAAAAAAACATGTGATATTTTTTTATAGGGTGAATAATCTTTTATTTTCGTAGTTTGTAAGATTTTGCTTACAAACCAGTTTTTTTGGACTCATTTTATGTTTTTTCGTTTTATTTCGCATACAAAAACATTGGTAGCTCAATTTAAAGTAGAGTTCACCAAAAAAAAAACCTAAGAAGTTTTTTCTTACATATTTTTATGATTTATCTCTAAAAAATACATTTTTTACTAATTGCACTAGTATTTTTTGTAATACAAATAGGTAAAGGTTTTTTTGCATTTAAAAGGCCAGAATTTATTGATTATCGAGCTTTAATTAAACACAAATTTGTTGTAAATAAATAAACAGAAATAAAGCAAAAACTTTATATAAAGGTTTAAATACATATGAAAAAAAAAACAAACTAAGCATTTAATGCAAAATTTTACATAAAAACACCGTTTTTTATGTTAGGAAGAAGCGTTTACTATATGCCAAAACTATTGAAACAACAAAAAAAAGTTTTTTGACAGGTTATTAGACGGGAACTTGCACTTAATCTAGTAAATTTATATGCTTAATAGTTTTTTAACGTTTTTACTATATTTTGTATACAGTAAAATATAGTAGGTATGTTTAAAGAATACTGATTTTTACATAGTTGTGTATATATAAATCCATATAAAAATATAATTTTAGTTGCGCTGTACGCAATACGCTTTAAGTACAACTTTTACATCTTTTTTACCATAAAATGAAAATTACTGTTTTCTAGCTCTTTTTACTACCGGTTACCATTTTTTTGCTACCATACTACCGGTTATTAACGGTTAGAAAATAAACCGGTAAGTTACTTGGAGTCCCTATCTGTAGCTACATCTATCCATAATTTTAATACATAAATAAACATTAATACTGCAAAAAACACAGAAATAAATCGTGGTCAATTCTTTTAACTTTTTATATAAACGTCTACAGATAGTATTTTGGCGCGCGCCGCGCGCCATCCGCGCCCAGCCCGCCTTCAGGCAAATAATATGGAAGTAGCGAAAAAATAAATAAAAGGCAAAAAAAGGTAAGCATACATAAATTCGTCAACAAAAAAATATTTTTTTTTTATGTAAAATTTTTTTTTTTTAGTTTTTTAATTTTTTCAAAAAAATTACAAATTTAAAAATTAAACAGTTTTTTTATATAGTTTTTGTAATATAACCTCCTAAAAACATTTTTTTTTTTATTTTAGAGTGTACTTAGGCTTATCGTGCTCCAGTCTCATTATCTCGATTCTCGAGAATTGAAGCAAAAAAACCGTCAAATTTAAACGATATTTCTCGAGAGTCTCGAACTTTTTTTTCAATATTATCATACTAAAAATATAGCGTAGTCAACATAAAACAGACAGAACAAAACATGCTTTTACTACAGAAAACAAAAAAAAAAAGTTAAAAGATGTGCTTTTTTATCAAACCTAAATATAGATGAAAGTTTTTTGTCTAAAAACAGGATTTTTTAATTAATAACAAAAAGCTAAAAAATGTAATGGATGCAATGAAGTTTTTTTTGCACTCTATACTGATTTGTAACCCAGGGTCAATATAATATGAAAAAATGTTCCCCTAATATTTAGTAAACAAACAATGTTAATGTCTATTGATTTGATTTTTTTATTGTACAGCAATTATAGACGCTTTACAGATGTCTTGCTGTATTATAAGAAAAAACTCTTCTAATCTTTTGCTAAAAAAATACGAGGAGTTGCATTCATATCATATCAATACAATTTTGAAATTGTATATTATGTAAAAAAAACACAAATGTTATTATGCATTATATCGTAATCACACCCTACTGGCGTGTACATCTATATACTAAACGGCAATCACATTTATTAATATGTCCATTTAGTTTTTAAAT
>JAQFYM010003141.1:0-19808 GCA_034694785.1 Agrenia bidenticulata | reverse complement strand
GGGTCTTCCTCAAAACACGACAAAGGGTCGATCAATCCTTCAGCAACTTGAAAGGTATATTCTGATAGATCCGCAATATCAATTGGGATTTCGTCTATTTCAGCTTCAAGGCTAACGTCAGCAAATTCATCCTGCTGCCTATCATCAAATGGGATGACTCCAGGTGTAGCTTCGATAATTATAGGTGATTTGAATAGCGAATGCTGTTCATGTTGTTCCGCTGTTATGGTTTGCATTTCTTCTCCCTGAGCTTGTAATTTCTTTTTGCGTATTCTCTTATTCCGTTCATAAATTCTTGAAGATGCGAGACCCTTTGCTCGCTCTTCAGGGGTTTTAATTGCACGGTATATTTTGGTGGCCAACCTTCGTTTTTCGAGTAGATTTTTTCGATCGCTTAAGAACCTCTCCATTTGGCGATGATTTGCAGCGGCGGCTTTTCGCTCAAGAGCCCGTTCTTCATTTGTCATATTTGCCCATTTTTGACGATGATTTGCAGCGTCTCTTTCTCTTTCAAGAGCCATTTCTTCATTTGTCATATTCAACCTTTTTTGACGATGTTTGGCAGCATCTCTTTCTCTTACAAGAGCCCTTGGAATATTTGTCATGTTAGCCGATCTTCGACGCTGTCTTGCAACATCTTTTTCTCTTTTAAGAGCCCTTTCCTCTGAGTTCAAGTTAGCGATTCTTAGCCGCTCACGTTCAGCATTTAAATATCTTTTCTCAGCTCTTTCATTGGGCGACAATTGCGCTAGACGGATTCTTTTCCTTACATTATTTTTTTCCTTGTGGTAGTTCTTTTCCGCCTCTGTCATATCTGACCTGCGTTTACGCTGTTGTTCTGCTCGGCGTCGTTTTACCTCAATTTTTTTTTCTTCAGCTGTTAAAAAGTTTTTTCTATTGGAAGGCATTTCAAATAGTTCTTTTGAATTTGTATTCACTCTTCGGCCTTGTATTTAGCTCTTCGGTCTTTAATTGACTTTCGATATTATTAGGTTGGAATTGGATTTGCAAATTTCATCGCCTTTAATTTAATTACTGTACTGACCTAGCTGAATACATTCATAGTCAATTTTAATTATTACTACCAATTGTTATTTTATACGTCAAATCAAATATATGTTTGTATTCAAAACTTGCCTCAACCTAATGGTTCGTTCTTCGTCGATGTGCCGAAGAGATGTAAAAAGTAGGGTAACCTTATAATGGACCCACTGCCACTGTGAATCCAGTTCAGGAAGTGTTAGATGTGTAATGATCATTTACTCGCTTCCTGTAAGTATTATGTGCAATAGAATTAGAACACAAAAAGTTAAAAATTACAAAACCCAACATACGTTACGGCCCCCAAAAAAAAAAATTTGTGTCAATTTAATTGTTTAGGTATTAAAAATTATTACCAGATTCAACCTGGTCATTCCAAGGTGCCTTTTATCCAGTAAAAATGCAAACTTTAATTTTAAACTAGCCTTGCACCTTGTGCAGTGAACAATTAAATAGACAAGTCACAAGTTGATCCAGAATTAGGAAAGTAAAGATTTAAATTTTTTTTTGACTAGGTACTTTCCCGCCTATTCACCATCACAATTTACCGCCTTTCTTAAATAATTAATTACTAGCCACTGGTTCGGTGTCCGCTATAATAAGCACCGCGCATCGCTTAAAATTAAAGTTCCCCACAAACAGCCCCCTCGGGTCCGTCATAACGGTAATCACTGGCACGTCACAAGTCAGAAACGTATATTTGTACGTTTGGGGTACTGAGCAACTTTAAAATAGAGTGATGATATGATACATTTGGATTTGCAAATTTCATAGCTGACCCCTTTCCACAAATCGGGGCAGTGGGTGGTACTTTTATATTTAAACGGGGTCAGAGGGTACTCTAGTGTTGACCTATACGAAAGCAGACCACTTGTGGCTGACATTTTTATCAGTTCTACTGCATGGTATTTTAATGAGGTTGCCTAGATACTTTAATTTTTTTTGCATACCTGAAT
Source organism: Agrenia bidenticulata (assembly GCA_034694785.1). Classification (NCBI taxonomy): domain Eukaryota; kingdom Metazoa; phylum Arthropoda; class Collembola; order Entomobryomorpha; family Isotomidae; genus Agrenia; species Agrenia bidenticulata. The sequence goes on along the minus strand of JAQFYM010003141.1, from coordinate 17,811 downwards.
AATTATTTACGACACTAATTTCCAATTTTTTTTAGCTCAATCATAATCATAACTGATTTGAATTGAATTCATTAAACTTTTTGTGTTTTGTAATTATATATCATTTGAGATTTGGTATTTTGGACCGGTAGGAAATGGGTAAAAAGAAGCCAGTAAAGACTGTGACCAGAAGGGCTCATAATGATGACTCAGAGGTGGACTTTGAAACATTGGTCCATGAAGAATTCAAGAAGCTTCATCGGCAGTACCGGCTCATGGAAGATGCTCGCCATGCTATTGCAGGAGCATCTGGAAAGCTTTCAAAGCAAGGTCGGCTCCTCGAAAGGCTTCGGGATGAAAAGGAGGATTTGCTGACGGACATCAAAAATGCCACGTGCAGAGCCTACCAAGCCAAAGACAAGGGTAGCATCCGTACAATTCTAGAAGCTCTCGAACGGTATGAAAAGTACAAGACAGACTTGATGGGATGTCTTCTCAGCATCACAGAAATGGAAGCCAACGTTGACCGCATAACGCAGCGTTTGGTGGAGCAGAGATTGAAAGTTCAAGCTTTGTATGGCCAAAGTATGACCGTTCCTGAAGCTGACCATCGCATGCGGATTTTAGAAAATCGACTATACCACGTTAGTTCAATCTTACCAATTGATTTCTAATTAAGATTTCATATATTTTTAGAATTGTACTGACCTTGTTCTTGTTCATTTCCATCCAGGTCACGACCCAGTTCGACACCTTGGTTTCTCAGAACAAAGTGCTGAAGCAGGAGATTAACATGATGCTCAAGCTCCGAGGGAATTTCTACCGACGAATGCTGGCAATTAAAAAACTATCTGCGAAGATCAAACAGAGAATGGGCGAGGTTGTGTATGAAGCAACGGCTGCATATGATCAGAGGTCAGATAAACTGGATTAGGAAATTTTAAAATGTTACTTTAAAATGTGATGTAAAATATTCTCTTGTTTATTAGGGATGACTGGGTTAATAAGATAAATATTCTTCGTGAGCGAAATGACAAGGACTCAAAACAGCATGTCCTGGAAATCAAAGAATTTCAGCGTGTCCTTCATCATGACTCGAAAATTCATGAATTCTTGGCGGTCAAGAACAAAGATCGGGAGCAGCTGGAGAATGCGGCGCAGCGTAATGACCGCAAAAATCAAGTTAAAATTGCAGATCTTGACGCACTACTTGCAGCATACAAGAGAAGCTTCAAGGCAATATTGAGCATGGCAAAATCAAGGGATATAGAATCTTTGGTCAACACCTACTTGGAAGAAGAACAAAAAAATTACGCTGTTTTTAAATTCATCACTGATCTTAACCATGAAGTAAGGATATGGCCAATGTATTTATCACAGTACATTTATCTTTGCTTGACCTGGATTTTTGTGCTGATGGTATTCAATTTTAGACCAACAGTCTTCAAGAAGATATCGCAAAAATTAAAGAAGAGATTGAGTCGCTTTCAAAGTCCTGCAAAGACACTACAAAAGAGCAAGAACAGACATTGGCTGGGTTTGACAAGAATCTTGAATCGAAAACGCTGGAGTTGGAAGCCACATTGAATAAATGGAAGGAGGCTGAAGGAAATATGGATGCCTTTAGTAAATTGCTGGACGAAGCATTTAATACTGCTGGTTGTTCAAATGCTGGAATTATAGGCCTGCTCGGTAAACTTAAACGCTGGCTTTTCAATCCATAGAGTTAGTAAAGTCAATCAATATTTATCATAACAATCAATCGATGCCGTAGGAAATCAAAACGGAATGCGACCTCACAACATCAGTCTGTGCATGAAATCTTTGGAGCATCGAACAACTGAGCTGATTTTCGAAAAGGGAATTTTGGAAGTTAGAAAAATGATTGAACTAGATGGGATGCCAGCACCCAAGAAGCCACAATTATGGATTCAAGGTCAGAAACCTCTTCCTCAAGGTGGTCCGTTTAAGCCACAAGTTCACGTTACAGGAAGAATTGATTCGTAAGCAGAAAACTAAATGAAGGGGAATGTCAAAAGCTAATGAGACTTTGAATTATTTTAAATATTCTTTATTCAATTTTAGTGAACAGGATGATGAAGACCAGGATTTAAAAGCCTGGTCTGAACGACCCATGTATTACCTTGAAATGAAGGATATCCTTACGCAGAAAATGAAGTCGGTTACTGGACCTGAAAGCAGATCGGCTCGCCCATCCCAGTTGGCTCTTAGTGCGGCTTCGTCAATGATGGATTTCAGTAAGGAAGATGGAACACTGATAAGCCCGAATCCTTCTGCTAATCTAGCAATAGACCCGGCTAAAGGTCCTGACGCTTCTGGTCAACCTGAAAAGGCTGATCATGCCTTGGTTCCCCCTCCACCTCCAGGAATGGAAAAGTTGTTAGCAGGAACAGCTGCTAGACCAGACGCGGACGAGGACGAGGCTGACGAAGATGAGGAAGAAGAAGAGGAAGAGGAGGAGGAGGACGAAGATCCAGTAGACGAGTAACTTAACGGTTCTCTTCTATCCTTGAAGACATTTAAAAATTCATGTTTTGTATATTAAAATTTAGTTACTTGGACTTAATTAATATTAATCAGTAGTACGAATGAACTTAGTAACAGTTAAGATAAAGACCAGAGTCACCTCAGTCACAAGAACCATAGACTCAGAGAGTAGTAACCACATGAATTATAAAATAAGTGAGAGGACTGAGCTACAAGTAGTATTCGATAATGATAAGGGATATCCATATCCGGGTATCACCCATTTGGTACAGGTCAGCGCGCAATCCGGGTATCGCCCATTTGTGAGAGGTCAGCGCGCAATCCGGGTATCGCCCATTTGTGAGAGGTCAGCGCGCAGAGTGCAGCGTTTGATTAAAATGTTGACGTACATTTTCAATGTCTTAAAAGCTGGGGTAAGTTGAAACTTTAAAGTGCGCCAAATACATTTATCGTTTTAGTTCAAGCACGTGCCTCAGAATCAATGCACAATGCTGATTTCGATTTTAAATATATATTAAAAATATTACAATTCAACTAGTTTTTGAGTTAATTAAATATTTGGCACCACTTTTCTTGCTATCAAGACGTTGTGGGTGGAAAGAAACTCGTAAGCACACTTTTATTAATAATACTTGCATAATTTTAATTCTAAATAATAGCTCAAAGTTTTTTTAGTAAATTTTGATCGTATATACAATCCGTAGACGCCGTAGAGTTGACAGTTATACCGTTTGACCCTGTGCCCTGACCCGGCTCTTCCCCTGGTTTTCCGTCTCGCTTGAAAAAAGAAGTGAGTTATGGCGTTTTAATTTTTAAGCGTTCAGTGTACTGACATCAGCGTTCGTCACCCGCTTGTATTTGTCGAAGGAATTATAATTCAATGTTCTTATGGTATGGTTATAATTATTGACAGACAAGAGTAGTATGGAAGTCTTAATTACATCGGACACCCTGCAGGACAGTAAAACGAGTCTAAATTTATGGAATCCCTACACCGGTACAAAGCTACTAAGTCTTCGAGGTCCCCCCGCGGCTCCCAATTCCCTTGTTCCAATTCGGGACGAAGGATTTGCCATAGTCGAGCATAGTAAACCGTTTATTCACTTTTGGCAAGTTGGTCACCCTCTGCAGACATCAAGAAGGATCCTCTGTCCAGGAAAACCAGGGCCAATGGCCATGACCCCTGATGGAAATTTCCTTGCTGTGGCTATCGACGAAAAAATAAATATTTGGCAACCAGCAACTGGAAGAATTGTCACAGTCGTCAATTCCGCTCATTACCGACCGGTAACTTGTCTACATTTCACGGACGATGGGTCATTCCTCATCAGTGGGGGTCAAGATGGAATGGTTTTAGCCTGGAACTTCCTCGTTTTGGTTTCTGGGGCTACAACCACCCCAACGTTCTCTTGGTCTGACCATAGTCTCCCTGTGACAGGGATTCATGTCGGCACTGGAGGAAGGAAAGCAACATTGTTCACTGTTGGGGAGGATAGGTTCCTTAAGATTTACTCTTTGATGACAGGAGGACTTGTGTTGTCAGTGGCGTTCCCTTTGCCCCTTACAAGTGTTTCTGTTGACGCTGCTGAAATGGCTGTTTTTTTGGGAGCTGTGGATGGAGCGATTTATCAAATGAATGTCGGTGCTCCTCCAAGATCTTTGGAACACCATGTATCAACTGATGCTGGGACAGATCATGTGTTCAGAAAACATACTGACAGGTTTGAATTACATTTTACGAAGGGCTCTAAGCTCTAACATCACTTGTTGTGAGTTATGTCATTCATTAGGTATGTATAAATTAATTTACCAGAATAACTGGACTTGCCGTTTCGACGGATGGGAAGCACTTAGCGTCATCAGATGAAGTTGGGACTGTTTACATTTGGAATTTGGACAGTAGACAAGCTATAAGGACAATTACTGGGGGACCAGGAACAGTGAGCAAAGGAAAGGTCACAAATCTATCATTCTGGCTAGGAGATCCTGAACATTTAAAAGGAGGAAAGAAGCCATTGATTATGTTCCCCGACGTCCCGAAGCTCATTGAAAGCAATGAAGATGACAGATTAGAACGAGAGCATGTAGTGACGGTGTGGAATCGCTTTGATCAGAATTTAACTCATAGCAATGGCAATGGAATATCCTACGGCCTGTCTACAGGAAGTATGGCCGAGATAAACAGTTTGAAAGTTCAGCTGGCAAAATGTGAAGGGATTAATCAGAGACTTCATGAGTTTTGCGTGGAAAATGTTATAGGTGAAGGACCTTTGCCCAAGAAAATCAAGCACAATTAAGTCTTACTCACTGTTTAATAATTGAAAAATACGAGAGTTAAAATTCTTCTAGAGCTGATTTTATGATTCGACTAAAAGATTTAGGGACATTTTCATGGTGTATGCAAGGGTTGTGTGATGATTAGATAACTGAAAGGCACCCGTATGGCCGTACTCCGTGATCGAGTTCTGTATATTAGAATATATTACAACTGTTATAAATGATTTTTTAAATGGATTAAAAAAGATTTTCTATATTAGCTGTATTAATACTTAATAGCTCATTGAGATTAACTTATTAAAATTATAATCATAAATGAACTTATCGTTGTTGATGTTGATGTTGATGTTGATACCAAAGCAAGACATTGAGAGTTGGTGCTTTTTGCCGCAGTTTTCCCACCGCGGGATTCCGTCAATATAATCAACAATCAACAACAGGTCCTTCTTAAATGTGTTTTGCATTAATTGCTGTCTCTCTTTTAATTCTAATTTAAATTATATTATAATTTCGCACTTTAAATAATATTGAAAATCATTTTGATCCTGCCAAGTTGAACGTTGTTTGTTATTTGTTTTTTTAATTTTTTGTGATAAGCTTGCAGATAGAAAATATGGAAATTTTATTTTAATCATGGACACATGAATAGGGTCGATTTAATTAATTTACATTTCAAAGAACCCGTCAAGTCAATTGTACGAAGAGGGGTCAAGTGCCAACTCCAGTCTGCCAACTTTTGTTCCTGCTAAGTCAGAGATTTCCAGGTTGGTATTTACTTACTATTCAGATTTTGAAAGATAGTTAAATTAATTTGTAATAGTTGAGGGTTGTGATGTGACCTATTTGATTGTGGATAGTGTAATTGTAATCTTGTATATTGGCATTATTTTCATCTTTATAGTGTCCTTGAAAGTATAAATAGAAGGGAAGTCAAGCTATTGTAAATCATAGAATCTTTAATTCTTAACTTCTTATTTCGCTCTTGAAAAAGGGAAAAGTACAAGCTCTATAAGAATTATCTACAGCTACAAATTCAGCTTAGCCATTTTTCAAGATATCATAAATTAAGTAGAAGTTGATAGAACCTCCAACCCTCAAGAGTAAACATGTCCATAAAATACTCCTTAACTCATTATTCGAAATTGATTGAAGACTGGAATTTGCATTTCTTTTTACAGTGTCGGAAAACTGGGAAAAACTCAGGAAGGGAAGAATGAGCATGATGAGTGTATCAGGAGCACGAGGCGTGACCCCGCGAGGACAAGGACCCTCAGGTAGTACTGCCCCTTCCTACTCTGGGACTGGACATCGACGAGGAGCTGGACCAAGGGCTGCGACCCCTACTAGAGGTCAAGGGTCTTCCAGTAGCTCTGTGGATACAGGGCTTCCGCCTGGCATTCCAAAGTTCAATCTTACAATCGAACAAGAGCTGGAGATTTTGGAGAGACTGGAAACGGGAAACTACGTTCGCGGAGCGGGGCTCTACCAGTTTCTTCCTAATGGTGGAACCGACTCGAACTCGGACGAAAAGAAAGTGAAGTCGAATTGTAAGCAGAACTTGTTAGGAGCGTTCGAATCCGAGAATAGACAGGAAAACAGGACGATGTTGTCGACATGGTCTGCTGAGGACACGGCAACGCTCCAAGTAGGGGTTGCAGACTCCACGGGAGATTCGAGTCTGGACAAGGTGGATGACCAGGATGACTATGAACTCCCTGAACATTGCAAGAAACTTGATGAACTCATGGTGGCCATGGACTGCTATAAGAAGCTTATGAATTACGCGGTGGAGTCTGTGTTCGAAGCTAGATTTGCCGAGCTGTTTCCACAGAGAATAGGTTTGCAATTTATATTTAGTTTTACTTAGGCTTTGTCGGTTCTTGCTATTCAAATAATTGGTTGAGTACTATTGGCTAATTTCCTTTTGTCGGTTTAGTGAAAGTTGTTGAGAAAATGGAAAAGGCAGCAACGATTCTGCAGACTTTTTTGAACGAAAATGCAAACAAGGCAGAGAGTACGAAACTGTTCTTCCCAAGTCCGACGAAGAATAAGGCCACAGTTTCATGCCCAGTCAAGGACCAAGAAGACTTTATCAATACCCTCTACAATTTAAGTGAGGTCACGGAAAAATTCCATAAGTATTTGAGTTCGCAGAAAAAGGAAATCGATCTAGACGCTAAGATCCAACTGTTTGTAAGTATTTAAGGGTCAATTTTTTCATAATTAATTCTTAGTTACGTTAGTATGGGGACTTATTTAGTAACATGTGATGCTTTAAACTAAATAGGCTGATGCTGTGAGCAAGTTTGAGAATAACTTGAAGGAGGGAGAGGAGTCATTAACTTCTGTCGAGGAACTCTCGGAATTCGTTGATTTATTTTTGCCAACTAATTTGAACTCTTCTGACAGCAGTGGAATTTCTCTAAATTAAAGTGAGTCCAGGTGAATTCCAATAAACTTATAATCCTCTTATTCAAAGTTATTTATTCATTGGATAGAAATGATGAATTATGCTATTTTGAAATAAATAAAAGTATAAGTTCTGAAATGCCTCATTTTGTTCATGAGACTTTCCTTATTGATTAACTTTAGGGAATAATTGTGGTAGGCGTTCCATAATTTTCATTACCTATATTGCTTGTCGATTGATTGTAGTTTGTACTATTGGCACTATTGCATTGGATTCGAATGGAAATTTCATGCATTTGCCATCAATAAGTTGCCTCAATAACATTTCGGTGGAAAGTTAGTATTGGATCTCATCTTACTTTAAACTAACACAACTGTCTTCTTTAGGTACCAGGTTCTCTGTAGAATTCCCAGAGGATCCGAATTCCCCGATTCCCCTTTGCCCTGCATAAGAAAAAGCTTTGGTGGATTTTGCTAGCCCATGTTCAACCAGAGGTCTTGTAATAGATTTTGGATACTCGAAAAAAACTGCTACATTTTTCCAATTTCTTTTCTGCCAGTCCCTAGTTTAAATTTTTAATAATATCTTATGGAAATTAAAATCAATACGAGACAGTAAGAAACTCCCAGTTTCAATTTTTATCCTATTTTTATTTATGAGGGATGGCCGGGGTACTTGTTTTTACCTATTGTAATATGTATAAAATATTTACGGATTTAAAATCAATTTCTCAGACCCTGTTTTTGTTCTTTATCCTAGGGATTAAATTCTAGCATGAAAATTCAAGATATTCGTAAAGAAAAATGACGAGGGCTTATCTATCAAGACCTCCGTCATTTGAGACTCATTTGAAAGTGTAAATCGGATGGTGCGAAAGAAACTAGTCAGAAAATAGTCAAAATTAGAGACCCTTGGAGAATCTCGTTCTCGTATCAAGTCGTCTATGAAAGAGCTGGTGGACTTATTTAATGGTGTGAATTGAGCATGGATTTTGGAGACGATGATTGCAGTTAGAAAGAGGAGCTGTTTAAAATGCCTAAATATCTCATCAGATTAAATAATGTCAAAATACGAAGAGATGTGTACATGTCAAAGTTTTTGAAGAAAAGGCAATGAGGAATTTTGGGCTCATACCTTTTATAACGATAATTATGCATTCATATGGAAATGACTTATATGCATAGTTTTTCGCATATAAAAGTGCGAAGGTTAAACTGATCAGTTGATAGGTCATTCCTCTACAAAAAAGTTAATTTAACATAAAAATATTAGATTAAGCCAGTAGGCTGGTCGTGATTAGTTTTACATTTAGTGAGGACTCATAGGATTGTGGCCGAACAAATTAAATAATAAATAGTCAGAAATCCTCAAAATTACAATAACATAGTTTTTTAATGTTTTTTGTATAGATATGAAGTAGGGATACTCATCATCAGTAATAAAAACTTGAACTATCTTGCTGGATAGAATGTCCTATAAATCCGAACTGATTCGGTATATATGATCTCTAGAATTTTTGTAAGAATGACTAAGCCATTATAATCAACTCCAAAAGGGACATTAAAACCCTGGGGGGCTAGATGAACGGTAATAATTTCCCCTCTTTTAAAAAGTCTGAAACAAATTGACGAGCTAAGTCCACGTTTTACACGGCGATATAATTAAATAGGACCCCCCTCATAAACTCTTTGTCCTCTTTAAATAATAATCGTCTCCTCCCACATTCCGTGTCTTTCTCATGTAAGCTATCATTCAAACAAGACTTAATGCCATGGTTAGGCACAAGTATTGCGTGTTGTTGAAAAACTCTTTAATTAAACTCTTTTACACCACCGGACATGAGGACAGTTGGTGGGGGTCTCTAAGGTAGTCGTCCAATGGTCCCCAAGTACAGAGCGATTTTAATGATTGTCAGTTGGTTTCCATAAGATAATCTACCACCACCACCACCGATCCAGTATCTTCCAATTCATTTCAAATCACAAACCTATATGCTATGCGGAACATGTAATTTAAAACAAGGCTTTTCTATTTATTTCTCAGCGATTCCAATTAATTTTCAAAATTCCGATAGACCAAAAAGAATTAGGTGGAATTGGTCGATCATTTCATTAATTGGAAATAAAAATCCCCCATTTCGTACCGAAGGATCTAGTGTCTCTGGGTACATCCTACAACCTTATAAATCTTTAAAACTTAATTTTCCACTCGCTTAAGCTTTTTTTCTCTCAAGCTCTGAATTATTTATCAACATACGTGGATTTCAGACATTCAGACACACACGGATGAGACATGCAGAAGAACCCTCGAGGGTCTTCTTATCATCATGGAGTTCACGAGGGTACATATTATAATCCAAATATTCTTCATACATATCTCCATGCATATATGCAGAGAGGAGAACATAAGTCTGGACTCTGGGACGAGGCTTAAATCGATTTTTGATTTACAATTTAAATACAACATGAAATGGATGGACATTACATAACTCACATGTTCCACCCGGCGATATGATATTTAGAGAGTCTACAAAGTCTCAGACCTGGACTTACTAAACTCCTCATGCTTCGTCGACTTTTTCGTCATAGAATATGCTGAAGGATCATGTACCTCTTGACGGTCAACCGGGACTACCTGGCCCTTAGCATCTGAACTCATCTCGTCCTGCAAGGGCTGCCCACTCGTCTCCTTTAGAAGTAATGAGAGGAGGGATCCTAGGAAGCCGAGGATTCCGAATGCAAAAAGGGGAGCAGATGGCCATTCTGTGTATATAATTTATATAATTTGCATATTGTGTTTAAATAAAAAAAATCCACCCCTCCGGGTTTTTTTATGCACCGGATATGCAAACTGCAAAAAAAGATGCAGGCTTTGATATGAAACGTGGACTAATGAACCACTTACTCGTCCCGACAAAGGCAATCTGTGGGGCTGCGATTCCGCCCAAAGCTGCGGAGACCCTTGAGATGCCAAAGCCCATAGTCCTTATGGACACTGGGTAAGACTCGACCGTCAAGACCCGAATTGAGGAGCGACCCCCAGCCACGCAGATTTTCCCCAGGAGGATCGCGACTATGAACATGGACTGGTAGTTTAGAACGGCGGATTGGTAAAAGAGCTGGATGATGCCCATGGGGAGGAAGAATAGGGCAGAAATTGTGGTGAATACCACCAGGGCTTTCCGTCTCCCGAGTCTGCGAATAAATGAAAAAGAGTAGCATATGCAGAGAGCCATTAAAAATCGTATCTTGTTTTAAAATCAGCCCCGAGTTGTCGGAGATGATTATAGACAAGTTGGACTTGGAAGCTCCACCAACCGATTATTAATGAGAAGAGCTGCCCGGAAGCCGATGCAGTCCGCCGCCCCCATAAGAATAGTCATTAGGTAGGGATCAACCCCAAAATTTCGGATATTGTAGCTGAGGCCGAAATAGGTGAATGCCCAGCAGAACCAAATCCCGATAAAGATAACAGTTTTCCCTCGAACTTCTTTTCGTCGAAAGAGATCGATGTACGAGTATCGCTTGTCCCCACTTGCCCCTTCTTCCTCAGATATCTTTTGAAGGATTTCTAGCCCTTTGGCTCTCCTCCCATTCACTCGGGCTATGTACTTGAGAACCCCTTCGGCTTCAGCAATCCGCCCATTCCTTAAAAGCCATCTTGGGCTTTCGGGAAGAAATCTGAGATTTCAAAAATAAATATCCTCTGAATTTTTTGATTTTAGGATCTAGGAAAGTTTAAGGTAACCTACGGAAATACAAATATGACGGTGACGAAAGGGAAGGTAGTAGCCCAGAGGAGGAGTCTCCAGGGTTTAATCAAATAGGCCAAGACCCCGAGGAGCATGACCCCTTCGCCTAAAGGGCCCAGGCACCCTGCGAGTTGTCGCCATTTCGGGGTGAGGAACTCCATAGCGTAGATTCCGTTTAAACTAAAATATCCTGAAGATTTTGAAATCAATTTTATAAAACTTTTTTGAACTTTTGAGAATGTGTGGAAGTTAGTAGTTGAAAATAAATCCAACCTGCTAAACCAATTCCGCACGTAAATCGAGATATTGCAAAAGTATAAGGATTAGTGGCAAGGGCAGACCCAACCTGGCCCACCACCATTATCACCATCAACATTAGAAATGTGATTTTCCTCCCATACCTGAATTTTTATTTATAATTTTTGAAAAATTTAGATTTTCCCTTGAATTTTTCTTGCTTTTTTTTACCAGTCGGAAATCTGAGGTGGAATCGTGTTGCCGAAGAACATGCCAAACATTTGGAAGCTCGTGATAGCATCCACAACCCATGAGGATTCGCATATGAGATTCCACTATTTTAATTGAAAAGAAAGAGATATTTTTTTAAAAATATTAGTCTAAATTGTTTACAGATATTTGTAAAGCTATTAAATTTCTTATATAAAGATAACACTTTTCAAGTACTTCAGAAACAATGGAATAACCTGGGGCTGATCTAGTGCCGTTGCAACTGCAAATCTCCTTGGAAGACATGGACCGTGTCTCAAGATCCATTGTACATTTCCAGTCAGTGGGGGTTGACCCTAGTTGACCAGACAGGTTTTTCAAAAACGTATGACAACCCATTCCCATAAATACAACCATAGACTAACTTACCTACAAAGACCGGCAAGAATGCTAAAAACCCACATGGGATCTCATAGAATAGGATGAAAATAAGGACTAGAATTTGAAATCGCCCAAAGCCCCCTGTAAATGAATTTTCAGAAACTTAAAGATTTTCCCCCCAAAGTCCAAAGTTCCCAAAAGCTGTTGTATACAAGCGTACCAATCTGTTCCAAAATATCTTCGAAATTCTTTGGCTCTTCTTCCTCTTCAGCGTATTTTAAATGCTTCCCCATCTTATAATTAGCAACTAGGAGAAACTTAATACTTTAAGCCAAGTCGTTGTCTTAATTGTAATTAGATATAAAACTCAGGAGGTATTAGAAATCCGAGGAAGCTACGTACAAAGAAGGAGTGAAAAAAATGGACTAAAAACGGGTAGAGAAAATCTAGGGCAGTTCGTCATAATGATCGGAAATTCAGCTCATTTCCAATTCCAAATGGATTTCGGTTATAAGGAGACAACAAGGCCCCCCTCGTTTCATTGGGGGAAAGCGTAAAAGCCATTAAGGACGGTGACATTGTCCTTGATGAGTGACCAATTAGCTCATTTATTTATAACGCTGTCCATGTCCATCCTATTTATCCATGTCCATTGATGCTACTAGCCAATAGGACTGTGTATTAAGCCTCTGAAATGAAGTCCTTGGTGGTATGTACCCAACTCACCTGTACTTTCATTTTTCATCCAGTTAGGATCATTACTGATTCAGCCGAATATTGTTGATGAGTTCTCCATTACAGAACTCGGTATAGGGCCATTCGTTAATTAACGTTTAAGGGAATTAGAGGATTTGTAGTGCTTTGATTATAGAGTCCCCCATGGTCCAGGGTGGACTGGAAGTTATGAATGAAATGAAAAGGAAAGAATTTATCAATTTCATTGGAATCATTTTATTTAGAAAGTTTTTTTTCGCTCTCCAGTCTCCACTATCCCTTCGTCTTTTGTTATCCTAACGTAGCAGAACCTTTCAGATTTTAAAGGACTCCCATCCGGACTTGACCTTAAGGATCTGGGAGACTAGAAGGAGATTCGGGGTTAAAGCAGGAAGACGTAGATTCATAATTTCTATTTATATTTTTTTTAAATCTACATTTTCAAAGCCGAGAAATTGCTGTGGAGCACCTTGACATATTTCATAACGGCATACACGCTAATATACAATAAAACGCTCTCAGAACTCCAACTATAGCCTATGCAGCTATGTCCTTAGAGTGTACAGGGGAAGTGACTAGCCAAATGTCTCAGAGTAGAATATGAACTTAGCAATCAGACATGGCATTAAAATTGAGCCCTTCTGCACACGTCAACCAGAACGACCACTACTACCAAACCATCGTACACATGACAAACAAACCACACACACACATTGACCACAAAAAAATACTCTCTCCTTTCACTACAATTTAGAATGACAAAATAAAATAAACTTAGGGGGGGGGGAGCCTGGTATAAAATCCTACCTGCGGATACTAAACACATTGATATTTAAAGGAGGACTGATCCATCCATAACTCTCTCCACTTATCGATCCATCTAATTTGTATAGAGACATCAAAGACGAAATAGGATTATCATGGACATTATGTCACACGGCTATTTCCCCGGCTGAATGCGAAGCCCGAGTCGGGGTGTCACCACCGGTGAGCGGTTCTGGCCCGCGGCTGGAGCATGGCCAGCATTTCCGGACGGCCTTTGTCAATCAGTTGGGAGAGGTGGTCAATATTAACGAGGGGATTAACACGTCATTCCTCATTCATAAGAATTATTATACCAAAGAATTCAGTTTGACAATAATGCATATAGGCTAAAAATGACAAAAGCCGATTTAGTACTTCGAAAGTGTGCGTTTAAGGCAGAAATGGAATTGATTGCTTTTGCTAATCAGCAGACTGAGAAAACTCTAAACTCTTGTTTTGACTTTGGCCAATTAAAAAAATCACTTAGGGTCGTTTATTTGTAAATGGATGGAGAGGATTTTCGTAATTAAAAAATTGTCGGAAAGTTATAAAAAAAACTTGAAATGATTTTTTTCGGTCACCCTGCATCTCTTTCGTGCTCTCTACTTGCCTTAAGATGTTTTGAGCGTTCTGCTTGTAGACCCAGTACTTGTGAGTATTTCATAAGCAAATAAGAGAAAGCTATATCTAAGCGATTAATCATTGGGAACTTAGACAAGCTTTTCTACTATTGAATAATTCATCTCTCCCCTGGAATAAAATCAGAGATGAATATCGACCTTTTTCAAAGTACAAACTAGTTGAAAAGGAAAAGCTAAAATGAGCCCAGAGGTTCCTTACACTACCAAACTCACTCTGTAAAATAGTATGTCACATTTCATTACGACTTCCTCTCACAAATCTTCCCAGTTCAAAAGCCACCCCGGATTCAAAGTCAAGCCAACTTATTCCCATCTTACCTTTTTTAAGCCTCAAAAGATTTTTCCCGGACCCTCTTAAGCCTTGAATGACCTTGTGCTTTATTTGATCTCATGACCCGAACCAGGTGGACAGGCATGATTTTGAAATGGTCCATGGTACATTCCCCGTCTTGAGATGACGGAGGTGAGAATGGAATCCCTCGTTGACAGTAAGAACATCCATAAAGAAAGTCTAGTGACTCGCTGTTTGCTCATACACAAAACAACTAAATCACTAGTCTTCCAGACAGATATTCTTTCACCACCAATAACCCTCCAGTCTTCTTCTCCAGCACCGCCATCACCACTTTCCCAATCCTCTTCATCAATCTCCATTAGCAAGAGACTCGAGAGAGTGCCACCTCCAACCATTCTAGCCTCACTCCCCAACATTCCAGAGTAGATCTCCCAGATTTGTAAAATCATTCTGAAAAAACACACAGAGAAAATCATTGTTCGTGTAAAAAGAACACAACCCTGGAGGGACTAACTATTTAATATATAAAATGGAAACCAACATCTCCTCGAGCCATTTTATGCATCCTCAACTTATTCACATTTGAGATTTAGACTTGAACACAACCCGGTCTAATCGACGAGTCTAGGGTAAAATAATAAAACCCGGCTTCTCTACCCAATCCTTAAGAGATTAAAATACCCGTTTTTTCCCTCTCTCCAAAGTTACAAGTTATGATCTAAAAAGGGAATCCAATTCCTATAGACCCTCCAACCCAGATTAGTTTCTCTCACCAAACCTCGTCCCACATATCAAAGAGATTGGACAACTAGAAAAATGGGAATAAGCCGGCTTACGTTGCAATCCTGGATGACATGTCCATGTCCTGGACCCCGTCTACTAGGACGTGACAGTGAGGAGTTTTTTGCACCTCGAACTGCCAAAGGAAACTGATCAAGATAAGGCCTCAGGTGGCTCTTTTATACATCCCCCCTGACTCTGAAACTGGACAACTGGATCCTGTCCACTACTGGACAAGGGATATATAAAAGAGAGAGAGAAGCCGATACATTGGATAAAAAAAATCTATCTCTAATAAAGATCCACGTACAACTAATTCTCATGTCCATGTCCAATTGCCATGATCAGAATCAGCAAAAGGGTTAAACTCTCTCTGCTACCTCTCTATCTTTTTAATATTGCAAAATGGTCAATGTGGAAATGTGGGTGTCCTCTGACCCGATTTGCTATTCAAAATAAGCCAACTCCATATACCCGTCCCTACTACCCGGTTCATAGATAGGGAGAGAAATAACATAATATCTATCTACTTTTTTTGTCAGTTCAGCCCGAGTGAGTATGGCCAGGCTGGAGCCTAAGTTTAAAAGACACACAAAAAGTCCTCCCCATTTTTTTAATACATGAGTAACTACTTTCTTTAAATACTTTCTTTACCTTTCCCCGCCTCTCTGAAACGGGCCGAAACAATTGCAAGAGAGAGGAGTCCATCTATCAAGTCCCTGATCCGCTCCGGCCACACTTTTTTTTATAAGCCTTTGTCACAAGTAGAGAATAGAAATCGTGAGCCACCACCAACCACCACCGCCGTGACACGAACCAACACCACCAAGGAAGAGGACACAGCATAATACCCGGACTGTATTATTATAAAGCCAGGAGATGCCTGGCAATGAGGAGGGCCGTACATAAACAGGAGATCCAGGCTGTCAAGGCAAGGTCCTGGAACTGGTGGGAATGACTATGATAAATACTTTGTGGACGACCCCCTCCGCTCTGAATCCTTTCCCCTGGAGAGATAGAAGAAGAGGGAGATATTATTAATAGGTGTAGCATTGTGCAGTTTTGTGAGGGATAGGGATTTAAATGGCTCCATCCTCTCCTCTACTTCTGGAGAGAGAGAGAGGACGAGAGGGATAGAAATAATTCATACGGGGTTGGACCGTTGCTTAGAGCTACTTCGTATACAAACATTTCCAACCCGGCCAACCGAGTCCCGGGTAGTTAGGCCTTAGACACTTCTTCCAGCGCTCCTTGCGTGTCTCACCTTTTCACCACAAACTTTACTTCCCCGTGTTCCATGGAACTTTGAGAGAGCTGTTTGAAACACTCGAAACTCGAACCACTTATGACCCCTTACATATACATACATGCACATAATCATAGACCTACCCCCACTGCCACCAATCGAACACACTCTTTTCACATATGCATTTATAAAAGGGCTGTAGGACAAGTACATCGATACGGCACGGTCCAAGGCTTTCCAAGTCTCTCTCCATCTGTCTCTTCAAGTACCAGGAAGACTTTCAAAAGGAAATTAATCCATCATTTATGCCCAGCACCGAGGGGATTATAGACACGAATTTTATACAATGTGGTCAGACATAAGAAATACACACGTACACTTTTTGAGACCGGAAGGGGCAGGAATCATACAAGATTCACAAGATAACCAGCTACAGGGTAGAGGGGCCAAAGTAATAACATACTTAAATCTAGGCGATATATAAGGTGTAGCTTAAATTTTTTAATTACTAACAAGTCGTATGGATATGACCTTCAGTTCCCGAACTATGACCTTCACTCTATAAAGGGGATTACGTGCCATATAGGGACTAATTACAAAGCTTATTCGCTAGCGAGTGTCCCGCTCCTGCTGTTTCTGAGCAATTTAATAGCTCGAACGAAGGACCTACAGCCCCTGAACTATGACCTTCACTCTATAGAGGTGTCACATTTCATACAGGGCGGTTACAGACGTTGCTGTTCCGATTTCAGAGCTCATACGAATCTCAATTTATTTCTCCATTAGGGAAATGCGTAACAGAGAAAAGCAATGGGGGCTAAGAAACTACAAGCACAAAAGTTTCCTATCTGTTTAGAATAGGTTGAGGATATGTTATTAGACAGGATCGTGTAGAACACTATTAGGATTTAAGCCAATAAGTTTTCAAGAGGGGATCTAGTCTTATTCGGCATTATCTGCTCTGGAGACTATGTGTAGTATATAGCGTGAGTGATGAAGGATAAGATCTTATCTTGTTCAATCATCTAAAAAGAAATTGTGTAAAAGCAGCTTGGGATAAATTATACAGGCTCACTATATACACAAGGGATACGTATTCTATGTCCAGTAGTGTGCACTAAAATGCACTCCATTCACACCTGCCATATTTACTCAAAATATATATTTCCAAACCACAACCACCAACTGACAAACTTGGAAATGAATGAAAAAGCCATACGCCTTTGTGGACATTTTAAATACGGCCTTCCTGACATATTACAGTAAAACCCTTTCTTTAGAATTCCAGAATTCAAAACTAGACACTTTACAGAATAAATCTCCTTCAAAGTCTGTTATAAAAAGGTTGAACTGTTCTAAAAAACACTGTATTACACTATTACTTATACTCAACCTGCTGTTAATTTAAAATAATGAATTTTAATCAAGGCCGTCTTAATCAGCTTTTGCTTCCGGTTCCGGCTCCCTCTCTAAGCTTTTAAAGTGCCTTGATGAGGCTATACTTAAAAAACTCACAGGTGCAACTTCATATAGCCCGAGCCAGGTTTATAAAAAATTTCAAGCTTCTAAGCCAATTTA